>VZTY01024643.1:287941-340532 GCA_013400935.1 Turnix velox
GACACAAGGACCCCCACAGACTCCCCAAAATACCCCCAGACCCTCCCCAGACCCTCTTAAAAGGACACCAGGACACCCCCAAGACCACCAAAAATCCCCCAAGACCATCTAAGACCCACTAAAAGGACACCAGCTTCTCCATGCAGTAATGTGTAAGATCTCTGAAATTCACTCACTAATCCAAATACAAGTGAGAATGTCTGTGTTTGAACTCTATTGTAACATCAGGGGAAATTGTAATAGTAGAATTTAAAAGGAACCCTAAAGACAGACACCTGAAAGACAGATGACATCTTTCTGTGCTATAGTGAGAGAGAGCATCCACCTGTGATTTATTCCTTCCTAGAGGAAGGCTCAGATAGGAAGTTTAAATGTAAGGATAGATCAAAGAAACTGTAAGAACAGATGAGAAGTGAGTTAAATAGGAATAGTTTTTCCTGATAGGATAACGTTTGTAAAATATATCTGAGAAGAAAGGCACAAGGTTCTTGTTATGGGTAAGAAAATGTGAATAAATTTAACAAGTACACATCAGATTTGTGTGATGGTATGAACTAGTAGTGAATTTCCTAATAAGTTTTAATCTCTAAGATCTCTAATCTAACAATGGCAGTTTTTCTTGGTTTTAAAAAAGCTGGTGAGAGATTTATTCTGCCCACAAAATGCAGATAACACTTAGATTTGTTCCCCGAGACATTCAAGGCTGGGCTTGATGAGGCTCTGAGCAACCTGAATGTCCCTGCTCACTGCAGGGGGATTGGACAAGATGATCTTTAAAGGTCTCTTCCAACTCAATGCATTCTGTGATTCTATAATTGGATCACACTAAGGTGCAAGAATTTGAGGGTCATTTGTTTGAAAAGTATTATCTTCAAATGAAACATTTTTTCCTGCCAGCCAAAAGCCCTGAAGACAATACCTGGGTCAGGCTGAGGGGCAAAATCAGGTGCTTGAAAACCAGTGTCATAGAGATGAGGAGGAATACTGTGATCTCTGGATGCTTGGGAGCTCACATCACACTTGGCTCTTGTTAACTATATCAAACTTAGGACAATGAGCGATACTGTTGAAGAAGGAAGAGACAGTCCATAGAGGAACTCTCCTGAAGGCACGAAAGTGGCATTTCAATGTTTTCCTTCCCTACCGCATTCTATCAGAGATACTCATCAGTTAAGGAAAGAAGGAGTCATTATTTCATACCTGAGCACTGAAACACTTCCTCATGCCTGGGATACAAACAAATTCCCTCATATGCCCCCAGAAGAACATTATGTAAACAGAGTTCCGTACAAAATACCTGGAAAACCCAGTAGCTTTTAAAGAAGCTTCACTTTCTTGAGGGAAGAGGCAGGAGCTAAGAGAAGGGTGAAGCTAGAGGAAACCCAGCTCATCATATCATGTGTTTCTCCATTTTATAAGGCATTTGTTGCAGGCTTTTCTGAGGAGGAAATGCTAACCTGAGCACTAGAGGGGAGACTTGTTTGCAATACAGAGCTGGGATGTATGTGAGGGNCAGGAGACTTGTTTGCAATACAGACCTGCTGTTTGAAACAGAGCTGGGATGTATGTGAGGGTGGTGAGACACTGGAACAGGCTGCCCAGAGAGGTTGTGGATGTGCCCTCTCTGGAAGTGTTTAAGGCCAGGCTAGATGAGGCATTGAGCAACCTGGTCTAGTAGGTGATGTCCTGCCCATGGCAGGGGGGTTGGAACTTGATGTTCTTTAAGGTTCCTTTGAACCCAAACCATTCTATGATCCATCTGTATCATGCTAATAATGATGCTCCTGAGAGAAAGGATTAATTGTCTCTTCCCTTCTCTCATTCACTGCTCCACAGCAGCTCAAGGCTGGAAATGAGTGAAAAATGCCTACACAATCCAGTGCATGCTCCTACCGGGGAGTGCAAGATGTGATTACCTTTATTTTAGTCTATGTCTCAGTTACACTCCACTTTCAAACAGCATCCCTCTGGGCTGTGAGATACAAATTGTTTTTTCATCACTCAAGCAGAAATTTCCAGAGGACAGCATGGGGCAGGTCACCATCCCTTCTTGAGCAGGAAGAGGAGCAGAAAACACCACCGGGAGTCTCCCTCAGGGTTGTCACGTGTGTTTCAGATCGAGTAGTCATCAGAAAAGGCAGACAGCAGCAGAAGCTGAGAAGCTGTAAGGGTACCCGGGGACAGAAGCCAGCCAACTCACTCCATGGAGAACTGGTCACAGGGTGGTATTTCCCAAATTACATGGATCCACATCCTGCCCCCAAGAGATTTTTATCAGTTGTGCTCCTCCTCCCAACTGCAACTCAGCTGTTCCTGAGCTAAAAAAAGTTCTGCAGATCCCTCTTCCTTTGAGAGGAGCTTTTCCCACAGAGCACTCTGTGCCTGCCCCACTGGGAAACACTGCAAAAGGAAAAACTTCAGGATGAGGGGAATAAAGCAAAATATAGGCTGAGGCAGACAGGAGGCTTTCAATAAATTGAAGATGAGACAGCAAGGAATAGATGTTTTGAGGAACCACAGCGGGCAAAGAGTGCAGCAGAAAGGGGGGAAGGCATGAAAATAACACAGTATTAATATCCAACTGTTAAGTATTAAAGCAGTTTCTAGTGAAAACCCTCCTGCAGTCACCCACTTCACTCCTTGCCAGAACAGGAAGAAGAGATCTAGCAGCCAATGGGGACATCTTGAAGGGTAATTAATTAAGTGGACTTCAAGTGACTACAAAATAATTAAAACCAGAAGTTAGAGTTTTTGGAGACCCTATTCAGGCAAGAAACCAAACAACCTTTAAGAAGCAGTAAGAAGTTGTTGGAATGGACTGTAGAGTGACTGTACAGCTGAATGGCAACATTTCTGAAGCCACTGTGATACAAACCCTTAGCTATTCAATACACAGGATTTTGATGAGAGGCTGAAAGGATCCTGGAGTGCTCTGTTTTTATAACATACTAAATCCTACATGTTGGGTTTCACAGCCGGGTTGGGGTGAGCAAGGAGCTCTTCTCTCTCTCCTTTAATGCATCCTTCGGCTTGATTTTTTGCTTTGGATTTTTTTCCCCAGGTTTTTTGCTTGGTTTTGCCATCTTCTTGGATGCTGGCAATCAACCATATTCAGAGAGAAGATGTGAGGCAAACTGCTTTTGATTATTGGCCTGAGTGTCCACAAGCTTAATGGTTAAATTCACCATTTTGAGGTCAGAAGGTCTCTCTTTCTTTTGTCTCCAACTATCCCGCAGTATTTTTTTGAGGGAAACCAATGATAAAGGCTTATCTACAAAAATGAGTGTGAGGGTGGGAAACAACAGCACCTTTTAAGTCCTAACTTCCAGTCCTATCAAAAAAAAATTATCACAGCAGTATTAATCAGTTAATTGTATTTATTAGTTTTGTAGTAATTGGCGAGTAAAATGCTACAATTAAATAGTGCTCCCAAAATATGCTGATATCTAATTCAGTGTTCCAGCTTAAAATGCAAACTTGATTGATCAATATTCTTTTTCCTACTACTGGGAAATTTCCTGAAAATGACTTTCTCTGCTATTGATGTGTAAGACAAGTACATAAAACAGCTGGAATCAAAGATGCTCAGACTGACATTTGAAGGAACAAAGCTTCAGTGTGCACATCCATTTTGTTCTCTTCAACAGAAATTGAAGTGAGGTGATCACAAAACTACTTCCTCTGACTTAAAAAAAAGTTCCCAGTCTGTTACTCTGGTACTTCTTGTTTCCCCAAATCAAGAAATTAGAACAGAATAGTTGTCATGTGAAGTCTTCCTAATTCCTGCATTAGTATCACAGATTATCAGTTGATGCATAACACAAAGAATGCAGCTGTTGAACTGATCCATCATATCCTGTTTGGCTGTGTGGAAAGTTAATTTACTTCACTGATACATTACATCTTTCTGAATTTATTTTTCTGCTGCAAGTTTCACAAGCTAGCACTACTTTTGACATAACTTGTATTTCTTTTAAAGACTAAATTACTTTTAATATCAGACTCTAAAATATAACTAACTTAAATATTCCAAAGCTAGAGTGTGCAACAGCACACAGTACATTTTTGCAGTCTTCTGGTTACAAACTATTTTTTTCTCTCCACTTTGGATTACCAATTGATGCAACTGTCTAGAAGTTTAAAAATCAAGGCTGCATATAAGAAAAAAAAGAAAGATCTGTTCCAGAATGATCCACTGTACTGAAGTAAACCATCCTAGTTGAGGTACCATGTAATTACACATACTATACTTGCTCATTTTCTTGTCATCTTCTGCATACATACTCTAAATTAGATTACCAGATAATCAGTGAATACAGTTGTGCACTAAGTGTACAGACACATCTGAAAAAGTTTGCAAATAAGATATCTGGAAGACTGCAAACACCTTAGAGTGATTCTAGAGTAGCAGATGGAACAGCATGTGCCTCGAAGATGTATTTCCAGATGTACACCATGTCATTCCTCCTAATTCATCATTCATACAGCTGTATGCATAAAAAAACCCACACAGACACTGATTTACATAAAATTATCTCACTCCATTTTATTTAAGATTTTCTTCTCCAGTTAGTAAAAGAAAGATGTGTCTCTCTTTATACATATGTACAAGTTCAGTTATAAAAATAGACAGCACATTCAAAGAGAAAAAAAGGCTTGGCATTTGTCTGATTCCCTCTAAATATCGTATATACATGTGAATAGGAGGGGAAAGGGGGAAGTCTTCTTGAATTAAACAAACATCACTTCCCCCTCAATTATCCCCTACAAATCTGTTTAAAAATCAATCTAACTAAGCTCAGTTCTGCTATTTTCAGGTGTGCAAATTAGAGGCAGAGCCAACAGGAAGCACTCGCTCCACACTGTAGGACGCCAGGCAAAGGATTCAGGGTTGGAAAAAAATTATAATAAAAAAAAAAAAAATCATCTTTCACTGTCACAGCCCAGGCCTGCAACTCAACTCGCTTCTCTCTCAAGGGATGAAAGTGCCCTGGCAGAAAAGCCTTTTAATTCAATGTGTCAGACAGAAAACTGCCCCACATCTAAATCTCAGTGCAATGCAGACAACACTTACAGCAAAGCAAGGGACTGTGGGGTGGGGTGAGAGGGAAGTTGTGCATTGAGAACAGGAAAGGAGCAACCAGAGGACAAGAACACAGATGGGTGCTGGCAGCACTGCCTTACATCACTGTCCTATGGGACACAGTTGCTGGTACCTGCACACGGCAGTGACCTCAACCATGTGAATGTGTGTGATGATCACGAAGATGAAGGGAAAACACAGTGGACAAACAGTCAAAGAAGGCTGGGATACAAAACAATTTTTTATCCAGAATTTGGCTGGAAGGGACAATGACACAGTTGCTTCTCTCAAGACTATTGCTGCTCCTCTCACAGCCCTGTAGTAAGCTGCAGAACCACGCTCTGCTACGGCACAGTCAGAGGAGCAGCAGTAGCAAACTCTTCCTCATCACTACAGCTTTCTCTCTTCTTGAGGTTTGTACAAATAGGGCATTATTTTGTCTCTAAGCTTTTTAGAGCTCTGCATGCCTCAGAGGTGAGAACACAATCCTGAAGAAGTGAGTGCACATTCTGATGAGAATGCTGAAATAAAATCCAAACCATCGGGAGGTGGTTTGTTCCACTGTGTGAAGCAGAGGCAGTGCTGCTGCTCTCACTAGGCCTGCCAGCACACTCTATTCTGCTGCTCTGAACCTGTTCCTGACAGAAGGTGCTGAAAAGAATGCACTGCATTCCAAACCTTTAGAGAATGCAGAGGTCCACACTAAAAGAATCCAGAATTCTTTTTTTTTCTGATCATACATCTTCAGCTTAGCCCTCATCTACCACTGTGTGCACAATGACCAGCTGCCAGCACAGAAATGTCTTCTGACTCTACAGGACACTCCTGGGGTTCAGATACTGATTTCATATGATAAAACTAATGCTGGGTTCCACCTCAAGCTATAAGAGAGGAAGTGTGTTGGTGTGACTTCATGCACACACAACTGCGCCTTCTTGGTGACCTCTGTCAGACAAGCTGACAATCTACCAGTTACCCCAGACTTCCTACTTTCCTTCTCACAGTATCTGCAAAAATAGGTTTTTTTTGGAATACACATAATCAAAGTGCTCACATAAACCACCTTCTCCCATTGTGCTTTGATCTTTATTTTCACACACTGGCTGGACAGCAACTAGTCATTTGTTTGCATGCCTTCAGTGGTAGGGTAGTCTACTCTGAAAGCCAACATAGTTCAGACAAGTTTTGGGGAGTCAAAATTACTACCAACCACCTGAGGTGTGGGCACCTTTGCTTTGTTTACGAATTGGAGTTTCTGCTATCAGACTGCTTGTCAGGTTTAAGCTTTTGGGGGCCCCACAAACACTGTTTCCTTTGCTCAAATGGGAGCTCAAGGGAGAGGAGGCGCTTGAAGGTCCAAAATCTGTGAGTCCCGAAGTCCGAATAATTGCTGTTTGTAGAGGGCTACTTGCAGACATGCCTATCAATGGAAAAGAGAATCAAATTCCATGTGAGAATGTTATTCCATTTCAAGAACAAACTATATACTAACAATCGTTCCTTTAAGTCCACCCTGAATTAATGATCTATGAGTATTTAAAGAAAACAGATGTCCTTAAGATACAAAACACCTTCCAGTCACCTGTCACAGGTGTAAAGCCAAGCCTCCATCACTATTAGTTTAACAGATTCTGGGACCTGATGAGGCAAACTTCAATGTGACAGCAATAACCAAGGGATAAACAATAACTGATTTATCAAAAAAAAACACCAAAAAAACAAGAGGAAACATTTTGCAGAAGTTCCACCTGCAGGACCAGGCTCTCCAAGACATGTGCAGTGAAACAGGCTATCCTCTCTCACCATTACCATGTCACATTGTGTACTGCCTGGATCTCAGAATATAACAAATGCACAATACCAGTAACAAACTACTTTCTATCTGCTTTTTTGCTGTGAAGAACAATCATCTAAATTTATGTGGTTGGTTCTGCTGCCTCCCTCTCCACACCTACCTTTAGAGACGTTGTACCCATAGGCTGCATATGCTGCAGCAGAGGCTGCTGCTGCCCCTGCTTTGGCACCTGCCATTGCAGCTGCACTGCCTGCTATGGACTTCCGGCTCCTGCCCTTCCCACTGCCACCTTTTGATCCAACGTTTGCACCTTTAGGGCGACCTCGGCTTCGAGCTGACTGGCCTCTCCCAGTCAGAGGTGTATCTTGCATTGAAACACCTTAATGGCAAAAAAACAAACCCCAAAACCACAGTTAAAAGAATAACTACTATAGCATATCAGATGACTCAAATACTAACGCATAGCAATCTACCATTTACACTAATTCTCTTACCATTAACTGATGTTTTTCATTTACATTAACACAGACACTGGTAGCAAACAGTGATTTCATGCAAAGATTTCATGCATACAGAACTTCACTAGTCATTAACCACATCTTATTATCTCAAACTACTAATTATTATTATGAATCCAATTAACAAATAGGTCGAGGATTCTGGGATCTACTTCAGGATGAAGCACTTCTTACTTGATGATAGATACTAAGTTTCAATTTGTTACCTCTATAAAAACACATGAAAAACTATGCTTCTACATACTGAAGCAAAGAAAACAACAGCAGTTAAAAATTAAATTACAGCTGCTCAAATCTCCCATGGGAAATAGGGAATTGATTATTAGCCCAACAGTAAGAGAAACACATAAAAATCTATGTTTCTCCTTATTTCAGTGAAGAAAACAACAGTAGTTGAAAACATCTGCCCTTATTTAGAATTGCAGCTGCTTCAATCACCCATGGGAAATAGTCTTGATTATTAGCCCAACAGCAGGGGAAAGCTTAGAGTCTAGTAGTTCTGTCCTCGCCTGTAATTTGTTAATGTGCACATAATGAAGGGGCTCCCACAATAACAAAGAATAAAACTTTTCAAAATAACTAACACAGCAAAGAGGACAGGGTGGTGAACGAGAGACTACAGAGTCCCTGTCAAACCAGAATGAATTCCTCAATGAAAAGCTAATTTTTTTCCTCAAATCTTGCCAACTATGCATATACTCTGGTTAAAATATAGAAAATGCATCTCCTAGCAACACAGAGTCAACATTTAGTAAGTACTAGAAGTAAGTCAAGGGAAAGGTACTGACCATTCATGGTATCTGACACTGAGCCAGTAATGGAAGCAGGAGAGTTTGTCGCCCTTGACTGAGGAGCTGAAGAAGCTGGATCATCCACAATCACAAGCATGTCATTACTGCTCTCATCGGGAGGAATAGAGCCCATATGTAATTCACTGCTGATAGATATCTAAACATGACAGAGAATAAAGCCGTTAGCTTCTCAGGATTGGAAAGGGAAGGGTAGAAACATAGTTAGATTGTTAAAAGACACACTATGACAAGTGATTAACTGTGATTTGGTTCTCTCTCATTTTGTCTATTTGAGACTAGCAGCATGATCCATAATCTTCATGATCATGCCACACCCTCTGTTTACATGCTGAGCAACAGTAAAGACATCCAGAAGCTAATTGATTTCAACTCAAGAAAGCAAGTTAAAAGTCTCAGCAGAGATTTAAGAAAACTATGAAGTTGTTCACCTTCAATTGCAAGAAAGCAAGCAATAGGGTTCTTAACCTACTACTGCTGTTAATAAAGACATGGAAACAATACAACATAGGAATCTTAATCAACATGGTACAGAAGAAAATCCATTGGCTGCCAAAACCAATCTACAATTCTTTACAAAAAGAGGGAGGAAAATATGGTGTGTGCCACTGAGAATTTATTATTGTAATTACTGAGGAAAAAAACCATGAATTTGGAATCACAAGCAAGGAAGGCAGCAGATACAGAGATGGAGATTACACTATGGAGGAGCACATATAAATAAACTAAACATCAAGGATACTGTAGTTCAGGAGCAGAAAGAGACTGTTCTTGCCATGGCAGGTATTGGTATAGAAAGTGGCACGCAATGATAAACACAAGCATGACAAAAACAGGAAAAAGGGAGAAGAAAATACATAGAAAGTACGTGGGAGTGCAGGCAGAAATGGAAAAATTTCAGGGCTGAAAGGGAGGAGAGTCAGGACTTTTTTACAGTCACTGCAAGAAAAAGAAGGCAGAGAGGACATGAAGAGGGGAATAATGGAACATCAAATAGCTTATTATCAGTGGTTACTTTTCAATAATTTATTCTCATTTCCATGGTTCACCTTTATGACATTACAAACCAAACATACTTGAAGCTCTACACTAGCTAAAATACAGAAATAGCAAGAATACTACCGGATGTAAGGCCATAAGGTCACAACTGAAATATAAAGTTTAAAGCAGCTGAGAGTTACCTCACTGAAAGGGCTGGGCATGGCAGAGTCTACACTAATGAAGGAGTCATCCCCATCAGCAGAGAGGTTGGAGTTATCAGCCGAAGGAACAAAAGGGATTACAAGGTTCATGCCCTCTTTCTTTCTCTTCCCATCCAATTCATCTTCCTTCTTCTTCTGAAATAAATAAAACAATACCAGAAATGAAAAAAACCCAATAAAACAGAAGGGAATAAACAACCCAAAATATCAACACCTAATTCAGCATTATAATTCAACAAACTCCATATCCAGAACTCTCCCAAGATAAGCTTCTGAATGACAATGTACCAGATCCCCTATGGACTCCTCCTTTAGATATAAGTAGCATTTGTTGGGGTTTTTTTCCCCTAAAATAGCTGGAATGATGGAGAATTAAGAGTAATTTCCATTACTTTCTGAATTGAGCTTGATACTTTTTACCATTACACAAAATTTCAATTAATTAAAGCAAAGACCCCTGTCTCAAACATTCTTAGTTTTCATAAACTAATTTTAGTAACTTTTAAAGCCAACTAATCATCCCTTGTTGCTCAGAAGCTAAATGGCTATATGCATTTTAACTGTAATGCTTCATTTTTAGTCTGCTTTTGTCCTTGCAGAATAAAACTGAGTTCAAGTCACCACAGAATGATCAGCTCATCTTTTTGTTTTTTTCAAGCATGAGTCCACAAATCATTGTCTTCAGACTACTGGTATTCTACAATGTTGTTTGTTTATGCAGGACTTATTTTTTAACAGTTGCTAATGACATTAAAAGTGATGTAATTACACATTATGTATTTTGTTATAACCCTCTTCTGGGTAAGGAAATGCCACATATTGATGTTCAATAGTGAAGAACTCATTAGTTTGCCATTATAGGGAGCTCTTCTGGCTCTACCACTGACACAGGCAATCTCTGTGCATTTGAGTACCTTTTCAGCATATTTTTCCCTTTTACGTTTCCGTTCCTTCACACGATTTGTTTCTTCTTGCTGCCGCTTCTCCTCTTGACGCTGACGCACTGTCAGGAAAGAAATACCAAGCGATCACCAATGGAAAGGTGCTTCACATCCTCCTGTGAACCTTACAAGAAATTCTAGTTCTAACAGAACCATGAAGAAAAAAAACTAACACACAGTTGAAAACACTGCTGTATTCAAACTACTTATATTTGAGTTACTAAAAGGTCTCGACAGTGAAATTCTTTCAAGCAACACCTCGAAAGAACCTCTAAAGATGATGAAATACAGCATTTTTACTTAAGCTTTTCTTGTAATGACCTACATAATTTTTGTCAAGCTTTTTCATTCAAGAACAATGCAACGATTATGAACAAGTGCCAATAAAAACTTTATCACATCATCATGTCTATTGCACAACTTGATCTCTCAGCTCACTGTGATATGAGACCATTTTGTACTAACAAGAGTTGGCAATACAAAAAGAGCCAGGAAACAGAAGTTGTTATCAGCAGTACATGTGTTTTTAGAGATAAAACCAGATTTCAAAAGTTAATGAAATGGAAGATGGGGAAAATGCTGCAATATGGATTTTACATACATTTCTTTTCCAGTTCCTCATCATCCAGCAGAAGGCTGACCACCTCTTTTGGCTTTAAAGTGTCAGGTTTGAAATTGCCACCTGAAATAACCATTCGTTGGATCTAGAAGGAATAAAAGAAAGAAAAAGCTGAAATCCAGCACATCTGAGTGTCAGAATTGACTTCTCTATCATGTCACAGTTACTACCAAATTTTGAGGTATGATTTTATTAAGAACATAACTAAGGATATAAAATATGAAAAACTACTAGGCTAGGAAGGAGGAAACTGCCACCACTTTTGCAGAGTTGCACTTGTAAAGCACCATGCAAAGGAACAACAAATGGTAAAAGTATTAATACACTGCTGAACAAAATGAAACAATACAGTAGTACTTCTGCCTGTCCAGTTTTTCAAGTAACCTGCACAGAGAATCATTCTTAATTAAAGGACAACATTTTGAGTTTCCTTGACTGGAAACTGTATCTCCACATTGAGTCAGTTTGCCATCTTAGAGATCAACAAGAGAAACATAAACACATTCAGATGGAGATGCTTCAGTTGCTGCAGCACCGTGATGAGAATCAAGTTAAAACAAAAGTTAAAAGAACACCCAAGTACACAAAAACACATGAATGTTTTATATAGTGTACCTACTGCTACCAAAGAAAGTTAATCTGCTGAATTTTTCCTCAGCCAATAAAGTGTATTAAGGTTAGAAATTTCTAATACACTTATTGCTTGATGCTGCACAACACTGAGCTCTTCTGGCAACCCTCATAACTCACTTGATTATCTTCCAAATTTGTTTCAAAAACCCCACAACTATCCAGCTGTGGCATAACAATATAACAGTAGCTCTGACACAGCAAAGAGAGAAGCTCCAGTCTTAAAGAAGCCCGAGTAGTTCCATTGCATTGCAAGAAAGTTACCCTATAAATAATTAAGTCACCATAGAAATAATTAACTTCTTCCTAGCTCATACGACACAGCTGTAATGTCAGTGTGTTAGGGACACGGGGTCTTTTGTATTTAAACAACGTCAACTCCTTTTTGATTTGTCTTTTGTCTCCCTGCAGATACTTTTGCTGCTTCTTTACTCATATTGACATGTGTTTTCTGATACCATTTCTTGCTCCACATGATTTTTTTATTCCTACCTCACTCTTTTCCTTGGCCCTTTGTAAGATGCGCTCCTCAATGGTGCCTTTACATATCAACCGGTACACGGTGACTTGCTTTGTTTGACCCAGCCTGTGTGCCCGGTCCATGGCTTGCTGGTCTACAGTTGGGTTCCAATCACTGTCATAGAAAATTACCTGCAAAAGAACACCAGGACAGGAACTATTAGATAAAACCATACATTTAGAGTACCTGGTTGTATAAACAAGCAAAAATCTGATATATTGATATAAAAGTTCTGCTATACACTCCACAGAATTACCATCCCATTGCAGGCTGCATGAACTTTGCTTCACCAGTCTCACAGCATTTTAGATGAATTCAAACGAATTGACATGTCTCATTTTCCACAGAATGTATTTTCTTCAACAGATTTGCTTTTGAAGCACAAAATTCTTAAATTTTTCACCACATAAAATCACTGCCTTGTGATCAGTGGCAGGCTAAATGCTTCATGAACTTATTTCACAGTGTTAATAAGCCATGAAATTAGCATTTGAAATGAAAAGTAATACTCGCAATTTTTTTTTAACCTTTCAAACCTGGACAAAGTCTAATCTAGCCTAATACTTCTAATGCTTTTACTACACACAACTGAAATGCCACGGTATACTCATATTGCCCTATAATTCCAACTGCACTTCATGCACAATAAGCACACAAGAAAAAAAACATTAAAAAAACCTTTAAACAGAAAAGTGAAATATTCAGAAAGTTACAGAAGCACAGAATTAAAAATGTTTGTGCAAGGACCTTGCAGGCATGTGCCTGTATTCCCATTTATTTCTTCAGTGAGGACTTTTAAATCCCGAAAATCCTATAGATACTTACTTTCTCCTCTTTTGTTGCAAGTGATAGCAAAATATGATAGGGTATTTAAAAAAAAGAATTACGTAACATTCAGAGATGTTTGGTTTTGTGTGGCTGTGAACGAAGCACAAGGTACTGGTGAGAAGCACAAGAACAGCTGTTATTGAAGAGATGAATAGTTCATGTAGCTCAGTATTCCTTCCTTCTTTCCTTAATAACTAGTGCCATCTGCTCCAGAGTGCAAATCCTTGCAGCTCACCTACATCAGTTCACCTACATTCACTTTACTGTGAGGGTGGTGAGACACTGGAACAGGCTACTCAGAGTGGTTGTGGATGCCCCCTCCCTGGAATTGTTTAAGGCCAGGCTGGATCAGACACTGAGTAACCTAGTTTAGTGGGAGGTGTCCCTGTGCATGGCATTAGGGCTGGAACTAGATGATATCTTGGCATTCTATGCTTCTACAATGTGGGTGAGGAGGGGGGAAGAAATGTATCCTTCCTGACTAACTGATACTCAGCTACAAGTGATTTCATACTTCTGCAGGCACTGCTTCATTCTTCTCTAGCCAGAAAACAAAAGTAAAAGGCTAATTGATAGCTGTTCCTCACTGCTGAACCTTAAGACCAAATAGTCATACATGAAACAGCTTCCATTGTATGAAAGTGGCATTTCACCTACAGTCATCCAGCTAATTTCTAGACTCTAACACTTATGTATGTGAGGAAAAAGAAGATATTTTCAGCCAAAACCTGTGTAACATCTGTCCAGGACCTTACAACTGTATCATCAAGATAGTACTGTATTGTAAACACAAGCAAAGCAAACAAGGTTGTGCAATTTCATGATGTAAGTGAAAGAACTAAAAAAATATCATCTTGGCTGAAAGAGTGCCAGTGTTAACACACAGAGAATACTTTTCCTACGTAAATCATGAGGCTGTAAGGCAGGACATGAGCACTTTGGGAAAATGGTAGTTGGAGACATACAATGCAGAAAAAGCTAATATACATCAGTAACTATACATCAGCAAGTGGATTGTTTTATTCTGTATTACTTCACAGAATTTTACCCACCGTATCTGCAGCTGTAAGGTTAATGCCCAAGCCTCCAGCTCTTGTGCTTAACAGGAACACAAAAATATCAGTCCTATAGAGGAAAAAGATTAACATCTCCTTATTTTGTGCATGATAAACAAGAAATAATAGTGGGAGTAAATTTTTGACCCACATGAAATGATGAGGGCCATTTCTATTAGTTAGACATGTCAGCATATTTTGTGCAGTTCATGGTCAAGAAAAAAAATCCACCATATGAATGAGTGAGAGAAGTTAATCTACAGATTAATGTTCAGACTGCAATAGCAGCTTTTTAATCTCTATTAAAACAAACCAGGGCTTGTTTATCTTCCCCTCATTGGAAATTGAGTTTTCATACGGGCAGAGAACAATTTATGGTTTCACAGAACTGATCTACATTAAAGAAAATCTTACCTTAACAATGGTCACTTCATAAAGGAAGAAAAATAAAAGTTACAACTGCACAGATCCAAGTATTGTTATAGAAGTACATTAGGACAGTTAGTGTTCACTGGCACAAACTAAGCCTAAGAACTTCACAATTCTAGTCCTAACTGTGCCACTGATTCAAATTAAAAGATCTAATTTCTTTTGTCCACTTATCTGTAAAGTGAGGATAAACTGATATATCTCAACACAGTCACATAACTCAGCTGTGACTGACCATTGCAATGTTTCAAGCATGACTATGTAGGCAGTACTAATCATATACTGCACAAAATCAAGTCTCCTCTCAAGTTCTTTGCAACAAACTGTCCATAAGTGAACTCCAAATGGATCTGGAAATAGGTGGATGCAAACAAAGTAGACAGTACCAATAAGTGCTCCAAAGAGGTTGACATACTGTACTTTGACAACATACTTGAGAGTGACAGAGCAGGGCCCTCAGCTTATAAGGAAAACACTCTGCAATGACATGTCATTTTGATGCCATACTGTCTGTAAACTAGTGCATGCAAAACACACCAGGAACTCTCTCTTGATTGAGCAGCATGGGACATTTCCTTCTTGACTATATGTAGGCAGTCTGTCCTTGAAGGTCTACTCTTCAAATCTAAAAGATCATTTTTGCCCTTCGTGGAGGAAGTGTGGGTGTATTGCATGCTGTTATGCATAAGCTAATACAATTCAACACATGTAAAGAACTAAAGGGTTTTGTTATCTATATCCCTGAAGGTGTAGTAGAACTATTTTCTCAGAACTCAAACTTTAAGACATTCAAAAGCAAAGCTGGGTCATAAAAAACACAGTAAGACTACTTCCCACATCTCCTAAAGAAACTACCAATAGACAATAGAAATAATTTGGAAAACTATGAATTAAAACACACAAAAGCATAAAGAACTCTAAAATTATAAAAGTTTCTGGCAGTCCAGAATCTCCATTTTATCAACTGTATATTAATTTAATGCTTCTTAATAAATATGCTTAAATGATTTATTTTTGCAACACACTTTCACAGCTCTAGCATATGTAAGATTTTCAGTCTCACTGATGTGAATTGTCAGAGCACATTATAACCAATGAACATTTGCTGCCTTTTCTTCTGAGCTTCTTTAAAAGTAACAGTTTATTTGGAATGGTAAGAAGCACAATAGATGGGTTCACTAAAACTACTTTGAAGACTGATTCAAAGATGAAAAATTCCTAAGTACGACTGATTTCAGTACCAGCACCAGTGACTCCTGGTCATGAAACCACTTAGAAACTGTTTCAGATAAATGAGGTTCATTTGGTATCAGGAAAGATAATTTCAGTGCAAAGTTATTTCCATTACATCCTTTATCAGCACTCTATCTACACACAATTTAGCACCTAGAAATACCACGCAAGATACATTACCTGTTCTGAAAATCTGCTACCATGTCCCTTCGTTCAGAAATCTTTGAAGAACCATCCAATCTCATGTACGTATGTTTTCTATAAACCATGTACTCCTGCAAAGAACACAGATCAGAAAAATGCATTTGCTCTTGAAAGCATGCAGTCTTGATTTTTCCAGAAGAAACAATAAAAGCAGAACTTGTACTATCACAAGGGCCTTTTCCTTCCATTTCTTTGTTACCTGCTTTATCTGCCTCTTTGTCTCCTGATAATGTCTCTTTAGACTAGCCCTTTGGTGGCATAGAAGCTAATGAATCACTGCCTTAGATTTTATATTTTTTTTCATTCTGAAGCATATATTGAAATAACAATTAATTGCTTCATTCCTAATTTCTTTCCCAATGTTAATGCCTACCAAACTTCTGTACATGAGTCAGATGACAAAGGAAAACAGTAAAATTCCATGAAATTATACGTGACAGAATGTAAAATTCTTCACCATTCTTCCCCTTCCTTCCAACAAGAAGACACAAGGACATAATGAATACATAAGGAAGCAGTTCAAAACCACCAAAAGAGGGTAATTAACCTTGTGGCAACCCCTTCCCATAGGGCAGCATAAATGATAAAAATTTACAAGCTCAAGATGCAAGTGAACAATTTTATGGAAAAATAAATCCATTTAGGATTACTGAATGTACAGAATGTACATGTGACTTAGAGCTCTGGAGCTGTGAACTGCTGGACACAGAGAGACTAAATGTGAAGTAGCACAATTTTTGTACATTTTCACATTATGATCTGCTGTCATGCACCAGTGGAAGTGTAACACTACCCTGCAACTTCAGTATAACTTCATCAGACAGCTCTTATGTTTTCATCTTACACTACAGTAACTTTACATCAGGTTTGCTGCATAAAATTACAGTGTTATCACCAAAACATTGCTGCTAAATCTCCATCTTCAGAACATGCCCTCTGTAGGCCACAGCTACCCTACCTCAAGTAGGTCGATCATCCGTGTCATCTGCGAGTAGATGAGAACTCTGTGTCCTTGAGATTTCAGACGTGTCAACAGAAGATCAAGAGCATGAAGTTTTCCACTGTCAGTGATCAGACTCTCTTTGTCTAAAAAGAAGTGGAAGATAAGCAGGTAACCAATAAAACCAGAAGAGCTACACGGAACAAGTTAACTTCTAAGTTTCCCTGACATTTCACGGCATTACAATCCCTGAAGTAACAAGCTGTGATGGAAAAAACAACGCAACATCCCTTCTGGCTAGCTGACACTTTACAATCATACAGCTAACAATAACCTTTGTTTGCTGGGACAGAAGTATATGAATCACAGATCTCTTTATGAGCAGAGATTGAATTCTTTTATGGATAACCATTTCTCTCATCTAAGGATTAATTCTAACCAGAACAAGCACCACAACGTGCCTTGACAGTTGGAGAACTTCTGTCTCCACATTTAAAATGCTGACCTTTGGGTGTTTGCTGCTGTCTACTGCTGAGCTTTAGACTTGTCCTCCACAGATCTAGTTTCAAGATCAAATCCACCAGCAATTTGGAAAGTGAAGAACAGTTCTTTAGGCAACTGCTAAAGAACAGCCTCTTAACAGTACTGCCATAACATTTTTTGCCTTTTTTTTCCCCTGTGTTCTGCTTTTTGGGTTAGTTTTTTTCCTGTGTGTTTAAGAATGTTTTTATTTAAGAAATGTTTTCAGATTGCAATCTTTTAAGTCACTTCAGATTTCATACTTCATGTCCTCTTTATTTTTGCTTTGCTCATGAAGTATTTTTCAGGAAGGAGATCTTCCTGTTTGTACATTCTGTACATAAACTTCAGTAAACAATACATGACTGTTGAAAGAGGATGAAGAGAAATTTTCTTCAAAATAAATTATCTCTTGGAAAAGGCACTGATGATTCTTTATTCATTGGCATGTCTGAATTCAGGTTTACAGCCAAAATGGAAAGTTGGCAGCAGCAGATGGTGCAAGACTAGTACAGAACCCAGGTATTTTCAACATGTATAGAAGGTAACACTTCTGCACACTTCATGCTGCACAAAATGAATTAACTCATATCCTGAAGAAAATCCAGCTTTCCGTAAAGCAGTTAACTGTCCTGCACGATATCCCAATCAATTTTTTTAAATTAATCAATTAATCTAAGCACTATGCATTTTAGTACAGCTAAAACCAAGTCTGTGCTAGTGGAGTAGAGGAATGCAGATCACACAATAATATTCCTAAAAACATCTGAAGAGTAATGGCAGCAGCACAACCCGTAACTGCCCAAGTGCAACAATGAGGCACAGAGCTTAATCTGATTCTTGTGCACACAACAAGGATTTGGGGAAGTGAAGCAACCTACTGGCCAGTTGTTCTACACTGAATTTACTACATTGATTATTTTGAAGTAACTAACATGCCTACACCTTTCCAAAAGGTTGCAGAAACCAGAATGCACTCAGGAAACATCTCCAAGGTTTCAATGTGTTAAAAAACTTTTCCTGTAGTGAGGGAGCTCAGCAACTCGATCCATTACAATTTTTCAAAGAGCAACTGGCACTTCTCAAGGTTCTTCTTTTGGACAAAGTTTTTTAACAGAAGAGAACTTTACTAGCAGAGAAAGGTCCCGAATTCAGTGATTTCTTAAAACTAAAAACAAGGCATGCTTCCCCCCTGTCATCCTTCCAAGAGTGAAGCAAATGCAGCCAGCAACACTTTTACCAGGAAACATGGTGGATTCTTCATGACTTCATTATTTCAATCATAATCTCTTTCCAAAATATCCTTTAGTTAAATACAAATAAGTGGTGCAATGCTGGAATTATCGGTATCTAGATTAGGGTATCAAAAGGATAGAAGATGCAACAAACCACTTTGCTTTCTGAAAGTCAAAAAGCTGTGGAATTGTCAAAACAGATTAGCTGCTCTGCTTGCACTGTAAGCTGCGAGTGCTCTCTCCATGCTTCTGCAATTCACAACCTAAGAATCCGATAAAAGAGCCCTGCTCTCTGCCTGCTTATCTAGCTAATTATTGTTTTTCTCCTATTTGCTCTCCCTTTTGATGAGATCTTATTGCTTGGTTAGAAGCAAGTACCACATCACTGCTTGAATCGCTAAGAGCCACCTTAGGCAATACCTCAGGCAATCCCTTAACAGGAGAGTGAAGCCAAGGAAATCCTGTAAGGAAAAGTCAAGACAAGCTGACATTTGTTTCAAGTGCAAATTAACATATAATGACACATTCATCTCCAGAACTGATTTTGGTCTCAATTACAAGAAGTACTTATTTTATGTATTCTTCTAAGGAAAATCAAACTTTGAACTTGGGCAATTAGGTAAAAATGGAAATGACCTACAATTATCTGTTTTCAAAATATATCTGTTAAAGTAAAAAACCTCTACATAACAGGAATGTTTACTCTTTAAAAGAAAAAAAATTATTCTTTCATCTAAATCCATACAGCCATGACATTTTGCTTTTAACTCTAATTGTCACTTCACTGTTTCAGACTGAATTAAATTGAGTGAAACAACATGAAAAGTCTTGATAATTTGATTATTAACTAAAAGCCATCTGACTGGAAGGAAACTGAGAGAACAAACAGGGTCTGTTCAAAAGACAGTTTCAGCTGGCTCAGATTAACATATTAGAAAGTTTCCAAAAGCAAAATGCTACTGGTTTTCTCACACAGGAATGAAGAGGTAGAATTAAGTTTTGGTAACTGGAAATGATGCATGTCCTTTGCTGCTGGGGCCTCAGGTTTCCATTTTGTTAGGTACTATTTCAAAACAGCAATAAAATGCAAATTATAAGTTAAGAACTTATTAGCAGATGGTCTTATACTCTGAAAGTTAGCAACTTGTTAACAGTTCATAATTTGTTTAGTATCTCAGCACGGGAGCAGAGTGCAGTGGAGAGAAAGTCTTGGGTTTTGGTTGTCGAGGTTTTATTTTCAGGAAAAAAGAACAACTAAAGAAGACTTATCTCTAGAAGAGAAAAGCACGTGACTTTAACAGGCATCTTTAAGTCTTCTATGTTGATACTAATGTGCTTTTCAAGATCAAACATTTTTGTATGCTTAAAGTCTGCCACCTAGTGCTTCCAAGGACAAGTTCTGGAAAGCAGTAACAGAAAACGTAATTCTTTATTCATGCCATATTCACAACACAAAACAATTCAAAAGAGGAAAAAAGTTTCTTCCACCTCTAGTTTCTCTCATATTTCTCATTCCCTCTTCCCCTGTGGAAGAAAATTCCCTCTTTTTAAAGTCAGATTTTCAAAATTAAAGATGCTAAATGTAGAATAGCAGGTTATTGGTGAAAACTTCCAATGACATCTTCTGATTATTTTTTTAGTAGCATCCAAAAAAAACTTCTAACATTTTAATCTAGTGAGGAGATAAAGATACTGAACTGTATGTCAAGGAACTCTCCCTAAGGTACAATTTTGGTTTTTTTCTTGAAATAAACAAGAAAAGAGAAATAGACTAAAAAGTAAGTAATTGTAAAATCATATTGTATGTCTTTCAGTCTGAAAAAAAATGTTCCTGCCACCAGCCATGCAGGGATATGGACATAAATTATCTACGAGGGGATACAGCAGGATCCTATGGCCTGGGAAGAATAGTTATGACTCAAAATAACCCCAGTCAGGAGCTCTGGCAGATGATTATAGCTAGGCTCACCACTCTTTAGAGAATGAGAAAAAGTGCCTCTGGACATGCAAAAAGCAGAGGAAAGAGAGATAAAGTCTGGGTTCCAGTTGACACCCCTTGTTCCCCTCCCGACAGTCTGCACAGCACAATGGGGTCAGTGAGGAGCTAGCTGGCTCTCACAGTAAACAGCCAGTGAGGCCGGTGCTTTTTATCGATGCTAAAAGGACTCAGACACTTCCTGCCATTTAATCCAGGACCATTTTTCTTTCAAAGAACAGGAAAAGCCTCAAGAGATTCCCACAGTGATCGTAGCAGAGCCTGCTGCCAGGGTACTGGGAACACTGAATGTGGGAAGTATAGACTCAGGTTAGGAGAGAGAGGTATCCCCCTTTTCTTCTAGCTATCTATTTACCAGACCTTCACACCTACTGCTCCACTTGATGCTTGATATGTCAGCCTCCAAAACTGTGTTCTTCAGCACACCAATCACTGTTCCTGCAAGTCTAAACCCAGCTGTCCTGGTGATATGTGTCCTCTCCCCTTCAAATCACTTCAGGTTTGAATGCTACCTTACAATTAATTAAAACACAGCTACACAAAACTACTTTTCTTTTTAATCCACTTTAGGCTCCAAGACCTCCAAAATTAAACCAGATTCATGCAATACATATCCCAATTCTCTCCTCAGCCTCTCAACCAAATTCCTTACTGTGCTTTCACAACAATTTGTCTGACCTTGTACCTATTCACTCACTCCCATTAGGTTCTTGAATTGTATCTTCACACCTCTACAAACCTTTGCTGAGGACAAAGTCATTGGCTTAAAACGGGCATCTTTTCAATAGAATGCAGGCCCCTCTCTTTTCTACATCAGCTTCATTTCTGTATCCCTTCACTATTTCCCTCCTTTCCATTACAAGAATTGTTTTGCTTCCAAAAAATTGGCAATTCAATAAACTATAAAATGATCAAATATCACTAAACATTAATACAATGCAAGATATCTATTACACAGATGCACATACATGATATCATTCCACATATTTATAAAGTATGTTCTTTAACTTCACTACAGCAAGCAAAAGGCCATTTTACTGTACTAACTTCCCCTGCAAAACATCCTTGACCCAAAAGGGTCTGGGAATAACTTAGCATCTGGCAGTGCAAGCTGTTTTTCCTCTTGGCTATCTCTCAGATCTCCAGTATTTTCTGCAGAATTCTGCTCACTGCTCATAACCATCTTCCGACAGCTAGACTGTGTCTCAGCCCATGAAAGTCACTATGGTATGGGCAATGAGTTTCTAGTAGATCCTGGATTATTTTAGTCTAATTCAGAGAAAAAATTAAGCACATTTACTTTGCTATTGCATTGGTACAAACTTTTATACCAACTGAAACTCAGTAAATTCCTTACGTTTTGCTTTCCAGGCAAATTTCCTCTAAATTTAGTCCACAAACTCATCCTTCTCATAGTAAAGTGCTGTAAGCAGTATCTACCCTTTCCCTAGGAAAACCAACTAGTCCTGCAACCTCAGAAAATCCATAACCAAGCGTAACTACTGTTAAAGAGTAGATATCCTTAGTTATTTCTGTTCCATGACAAGTTCCAAACTTACCTGGTATCCTAATAAAAGACCAGCCATTCTGAGGCCTGATTCCTAACAGCCCTCCTGGATGCTCTGGGAAGAACTGGGAGCTCTGCTTCCTCCACTCTGCTGCTAGCTCAGGGGCTCCATTGAGTACACACTGCTTTGCTTCAAGACTTCCTCCTTCTTTTAGTGCCCTGCGCTCGTATTCTGCACTTCGGTCATCGCAGTAGAACTCCAGTGGCACAGCTGTTACCTATAAGTAAAATACAATTTAAAAAAAAAAAAGTATTGAAAAAATCATCAATATACTTGTTCAGATTTCCCTTCAATTCACAAGTCCACAGCTCAGGTTCAAATCTCACAGGATCTGAAGGACTTAGCTTCCCACAGGATCAAATTTTAAAAGACAAATCATTACTGATGTGCATATGGAAAACAATCTTAGGCTGGTTCACAAAAATAAGCAAATATGTAACATCTCCCCACACCTCAAAAAGATCCAAGAAATGTACATGCATGGACTACTTCTTTTGCTTTTGATAAGCAAAAATGATACCAATTGCTATTCAACTGATAGTGGAATTGAGAGTAAAAGAATAATATCCCTTCTGTACCTCTCTCCTTTCATCGATTTAAAAAATAAAATATTTTCATATTTAACAGTAAAGTATTTACCCAGCAAAAATTAGACTGAAACAGCACTCTTAACAGAAATTCATGTGATGATTCAAAATTAGGAAGAAACATAAATTTAAAAAGTTAAAGCTCTGTTTTGGAACAGCACATCTCTTTTGAACAGAAACAGGGCAAGTGAGCAGAGAGCAATGTTTTCCTTCTGGTCAACCTATGAATCCCTTTTACCCTATCACCTGCTTCAGTACATACAACCCAGTTGGACAAACCAGAGATACTAACACAGGATCTAGGATTTAATGCTATGTGAACCATTTTGGAATGCCTCCATCACTTTAACTCTCTCTACTCTGCCCCATCCACCCAAATCTGGTCAGAAAGTCCTATTAGCCAAAGGATCCAATGGCAAGGATCTTAGAGCAAATTGTTCATTCCAGCAGACAAGGCTGTCCCTTTCTTACAATCAATAGCTTCCTCTAATCTCTCCCTTACCAGGGTAAGAAACAATTTCAAGATACTGAACTCATAAGAAACAAAAGAGCCTCTAAGCCCTGGAACAGCCAGGATAGCCTTCTCTGCTAGCATCATATAATGCAAATAAAAATATTTTTGTGTATTAACTAAATGGCAAGTAATATAATAGCCTTAACATCAACACGTTTAAATATTGTGCTTTAGAACTGTAAGATGAAGGGAACAAGTCATACCTCAGGACAGACTGCCTGATATGTGAGATGCTGGCTGCTCTTCTCTGAATATTTACCAGCTCACACAAAGTAAAAGGTGTCAAAATCTTCCTGGTGAAAGGCTGTGATCCACTCCTATTTTATAGGAGCTTCCCTCATAATAAGAAATTAATCTTACAAAGACTTCTTTTGCAAGAGCAAACCAACTGCATAAACAGATTCGTAAGAACAATTATGTATCAGAATAAAAACAAAAAAGCAATCTTAGAAATAATGGTAAAGCCATTGTTTTGCAAGATGCTGAGAGCTGCATTTAAAACAGCTTTGTTCATAGATCTAGGCACACAGTTACATGAAACTGCAAATTCAAAGGGACTGTGTTAAGTAAGGCTTTGTATACATTCCCATTACTTGGTAAATACTGTTAGAGTTGATGCTGTATTGTACTGCCATCTGTAGTCAAAGGACAGGACTTTTCTGAGAGAGAGCAAAACCACTCATAATTCCAGTCTTGGTGCTTGAAAATGGATGTACACCACAACACAGTACAGATGTAGTTGTTTCTTTTAAGGGATGCTATTAGCCATCACATTTCAGTCCATCTTGCTACACTGCACAGACTGGAATAACTACTCCTTCTGGCTTAACTATCCTGCTGTATTTATTTCCAGGACAACTAGAACCAGTATCCACTATACATAAAATAAAGCAGAAGGATTTCTGACACATAAACATGGTTTTATTTACAAAAATCCAAAATATTTAAAAGAAAAAGAGAGAAAAAAAATCACATTATGAAATTATGCAACTTACATTTTAGCAATACCTAACCTAAAAGAGGAGTCAGTAGGAGACAAACCCTGTGTTTGCCTCTGCAATTTCTACATTAAGAACAAATCTTCCCATATAGGAAGCATATCTAAGTAACAGTGACTGACATCTGAGGACATAACATGGTATTTACTGTCAATTCCATACTTTAAATCCATGCACATACTTTGTAGATGGAGGGCAACACCTTTTACATGAAAACATGACATTTCTGAAAACAAAAAATTCTTCCATTCAAGCTTGTTCATGCCTCTCCTTTCTTTTTCAGTCATGGCACAACTTTTTAAGGGTTTTTTTTTTTTACACTTCTCACCACACTACTAGTAGTTCAGCAGATCTACTGAACTGCTAAACTAAATCTAACAAAGTATTCCAAAGTGAATTAATGAGATTCTCAGAGAATACAAGATCCATACTCCAAGTCTGCTTTTTTTTTGTGATCAAGGACTGTCTGCACAGAAAGAAAACTATAGCACTAAAGCCTCCCCCTCACAACTACCCCCTGCAGCTGCTACATAAACACACGCTCCCATTTCTATAATTTGCTCCATTAACATCCCAAAATTCATCACAGGTCAAACAACAACAGAAGGCTATAGTTTCTGAGAGCGTATGTGCTCTTTCTGCTGTTTCAGGTCTCCTATACTCCTGCCAAAAGTTTATAACAAGCATAAAATCAAGTCTTTGTATTCCTAGAAACAAAAAGTGATACCACCACTTAGTCATATTTATACACCAGCCAAGCCAAAGTAAGCAACTTGCATTCACTAAAATGCATGTCAGATATGATGTCTCCTTGTCTTTCCCTTTCCTATGTGGCCTTCCAAACTGCTTTCCTCCCTTCCTGATGCATAGGAAGTATTCAACATATTTCTATGAAATACAGATTTATGTACAAGGAGTGACAAATCAAAGGAATATGAAGAAGTAGTTTTCACAATTTACTCTCAGAATAACCGCTTGTTCTTGAACCAGGTAACAGATGTTCTGACTGGAATGCAATTTGTCTTGAGAACTGAGTTGCATTCCTGGACCTTAGAGCTGCAGGCATCAGTGAATTCAGCTCATGGAGCAGCACACTGATGATAAGCAGAGTCTTAGCTGCCACCCTCCTTCTCCAGATGCCAATGTATCAAATGGGGCTGCAGGTACAAGCCAACAGCAATAACATTAACTAAAGAACATAGCATCTGGGTAGCCTGCTAATGTAAGTGTATTTTGTCCAACAACATGGAATAAAAACAACAGCCATAAGCTTAGAAAGGTCTCTTGTGTCTCTCCTGGGAACTTTAGTTGACTTAATTTCAAAATTCAGTTAACAGCTAGTGGTCAATCTGAAGGAGTACCACTTAATATCCGGAAGATGGAGAAAATGACAACTTGAGTAAACATTATATATTGCAGTTTGGTGTTTCCTTTTTGGAGTGTAAGCTGATACAAAGTGAGAAAATCAACATTCTTTTCAAAAATGTTTTGCTCCTCAGCCCCTTTTTGTCTTCAGGATTGATCAATCATAACATCCTGTTCATATCATACCTCTATCTCCCCCTTACATTACAACCTACTCGACAAGCTCTTATATAATTTTACTTCTTTTGGTATTAGGAGAGAAAGTGAAATCTACATATCTGAATAATGCCAGCTGGGTGCATCTTACAGCTTTCCTTTTCCCATCAATACACACTACAGTCACTTCCCCTATGAAAAAAACCTCTATTGAATATAGTAGCAAAAGGATTTCCTCACAACAGTTCTACCCAACCAAAAGAAACTAATAGATCATCCTGTTCCCAAGATATAATTCTAACAAGATTTAAAACACAATAGAAAATACATAATTTACAACTTAACTTGGACTTACCCGTGGACTGGCGATGCACAGGAAGGACGGCAGCTCAGTCACCTGGCAGCACCGTACACATGAGGTAGCTGATCTCCTTCGATGTATGACATGATCTGTATAGCCAGTAACTGCTTTACAGTGGCTACTGAACACAAGGTTCTGAAAACAAAATTGAAATTAAGAAGTTACTATGACTACAAATAAAAACTCCTCAAATATTGTAACCACTTACAAGAAAGACAGTCGAAGGACTCGCACCCAGTATTTCCCTATGAAAAAGGAAAACATTAAAATCCAGAAGTGGTTGAAATTAGAATAGCTTGTATAAATACTTGTCTTTATGCACAGTAAGAACTGGAAAAAAGTTTTTCCCTCTTTGAAGGAAGATTTTATAATAAAGGAAGTGCAGAAATATTCTAGCAGGTCTGACTATCAAATTGTTTTCTAGCTAATCCATAATCTATTCTGAAGTAGAGGTAAAGAAAAAAAAATACTCTAGTTATGACTGGTCTCTTGTATCTTTGTATTTTCATCTTCCACAGCCTCTTCTCCTTCCCTGTGCAAAATGGCTCTGAACTTTATCCTGAAGACTTTCATCACACCCATCAACACAACCCACATATAAAGCCTTAAGTGTATTAATGCCCATTTGACACACAAAAATATATTGACTCAAAAGTAAGGGCACTGAGATAACACTGCAGTTTAAAGAAAAGAGAACTCTGAAGATGCTTAACTTCATGCAAAAAACTAAATTTTCTTCAGTTGCATCAGTTACTATACTTCCTTTTTTAATGCAAAAATCTCAAACAAGGAAATTAACTGCTTATTGTCTAAGCCATTTTTGCTACTTAGGTTTTATTCTGACTCTTCTACACTCAGAGCAACCACTAGTTATATATTGCTACATATGAATGTTTCCTACAGCATAAGAAATAAGCAACAAAAAAGAAACAGTAAGAATTATACCTCTCATTGCCATAGCCATTGTATTCAGAGGATGTGCCCTCCTGAAACATCTAGTTCACTGAACTAAAATATCATTGTTCTGCTACAGCTTCTAATTTGCCTAAATTAACTACCTGTTTTTATTCTACATAGCCTCCCAATTTTTGATATCTTACTGAAATAAACACCTTTGTATGTCACTGTGTCATACAGTGGATACATGCATTCCTACATGTCAGAGAATGCTAAAAAACATCCAGAGTAGTTTATTACAGATCTTGCATTCTGGGCCCTCTGTTTCCAGATGCAGATGCACTGTGCAAGATGCAGATGGCTAGCACATATAATTTGTGAAGCTGCTGACATGGAAAAACAACAGTCTTACTGTACGTATGTGCTAACCCCACTTAAGAAACATAATCAATCAATCCTAGCATGTCAGTGGGTCCGGAGCTGGCAAAAAAGAAAGTTCACTCTCTCTGACTGAACATCTGCTCCTCTGCATAAAAGGTGAGAGTAGAAAGAGCTGACAATAGCCTTTCACTGACACTCAGCAGGGCTAAAAAAGCACAGGTCAAAGTTTGAGCCAGACTGGATAATGTGAAATGATCCCCAAACCAAGCTCTTACTCAGCTGACAACTCTTTATCAGTAATGCTTGCATAAGCAACAACTGCTCCACATGTTCAGCCCTGTCCCCACAGAGCTCCTTCTTGTTAGCCTAGCTGTCTGCACTCATTAAGTTGCTGATCAAGATGAAAATAAACCTTTGCCCCTCCATTCTAAGTTAGTTTTGTGTTCTGTTTCACCACCTGCTAAAACAGGCTGTGTGCTGAAACAGCAGAGTTGGCACCACAAGACTGTACAAGGTATGGGTGTAAAAACTCCTCTTAAGGATCATAAATGGTGGCAACAAAGCATCAGCACTGCTGCCAAAAAGGGAGAGTCCCTTTCCATGGCACAGCTGTGGCACTTCTTGTACCAGTTTTATCACCTGTCACACTCCTCCAAAAGTGTATTAAGCTACAGATCTATCCAGAGGACATATTAAGCAGAAAAGAAAATGCAAATCCCATCTCACACAGGGATTTGTTTAACAATCCAAGCCCACCCATACCATGGAGGCAGGTGAGTTAACTTAAGGGCAACAAAGGTCAGAGGGGGGGAAAAAAAGAGCTCCCTCTCAGCAGCAACAGGCAGCTACTAGACTGACTCACAACCACTTAAACTCCAAACCCCTGTTTTCCCCACCACTGGCACACATGCTGGGGGTACAGCTGTTAGTACAAAGAGGAATAAAAAACATGTGCAGTCACAAGGAGTTTCCAGTAAGTCTAACAACAGCAAGCACTGGCATATTGATTGTGATCCAAGGGGTTCATTAACTTTACTTCCTAGAAAGTGTGAGTTCAAGAAATGGATAGAGAACAAGTTAACATGCTGTAATTCTAAACCTATGCAAGCCTGTTACTTAATTCTCTTCTGGAAGCCAGCACTGAATGAAGATGGCTTAGCCCAATTAAAAGTACCTACAATGAAACGTAGGGGGAAACTTCCAAGAAGCCACTTAAGAGAAAAATATTACTTATATATATATATGCAGTATTATATGTGGTTCTTGTAGATGGGGATTAATATGGTTCTCAGCTTCACACTTCCTGTGTATAAATTACACAGAAATTTCACATAAGAAACATCCCTCTCTGATTATACACAGAAATTAAGTATTCATGAAGTGAGCAGACACCAGATATAGCAGGGACAGTAGAAGCCAGCTTCCCATCATTCACATACATGGAAAAGAGTGGGTAAGGTTACAGAACTGAACACAGTCACAGGTCTGAAATGGATCACATACCTCAGCATATAACAAAACCAAGAACTAAAGAGAAGGATTTCTAAATAATAAGCATATACACATCTACTGCAACCCTGCAATCAAAAGTAAGTGTTGAAAGAAGTCTTCCTATATTGCAAACTGACCTGCACATAAATACATCTGATTGATGGAAACAGCCAGCAGTGTACACTCACAGCACAGAAAGCCAACCATATCCTGGGCTACATACATCAGAAGAGCTGTGGCCAGCTGGTCAAGGGAGCCAATTCTGTTCCTCTATTCTGCTCCCTCAAAAACCTACATGGAATCCTGTGTGCAGTTCTGGAGCCCCAAATATAAGGACATGGATCTGTTGGAATAAGCCCAGAGGAGGACCACGAAGGCTATCAGATGGATTGTGCAACTCTCCTGTGATGGCAGGCTGGGACAGATGGGATTAATTCAACCCAGAGAAGACTCTGGGGAGATCTTATTGTGGTCTTTCAAGTACTTAAAGGGGGCCTGCAATACAGACAAGGCAGACTGTTCAGTAGGGCCTGCAGCAACAGGACACAGGTAATGATTTTAAACTAGAAGAAGGTAGATTCAAAATAAAAAAGAGATTTTTTACAATGAGGGTGGTGACACAGCAGAACAGGTTGTCCAGACAGGTGGTAGATGCCCCACTCTATGTCCTGTTGAATGGGTCAACCTGATCAAGCTGGAGATTCTCGTTCCAGGGGTTTGGATGAGATTATTTTTGGAGGTCCCTCTTAAGTTCTATGGCAGCTGCCAGCAACTTAAGCTCATTAGGACTCATGATTTTTTTACAGGAAGAAAATAGGGTTAATCTCAACAGATCAGATATTTATACTAATTAAAATCAATTTATACAATCTGCTTTAATTACAAAAAAAAAAAAAAATCTTAATTTGGCTTTAATATGTGCTGAACAGCGGCTTCTGTCTGTTCTGAATGTAATGTTGGAGGAGCTCTGCAACTTCATGTTGAGAGGGGAAAATGTTAAGATAGGAGGTGTGCCTGCTTATGGCAGGGGGGTTGGAACTACTTGATCTCTAAGGACCCTTCCAACCCAAACTATTCTATGATTCTATACAAATTAATGCAAGTTATGGAGATGCTGAGTAAGGGAAATTAAGAGATATCACATTGCAAGTCTTGTTTGTGTTTACATGAATAAACTCAATACTATTTTTAGACATGTTACCTCAATTTCAGAAATATCTTTTAAAAATAAATGTGGGGTTTTTGTCTTCTGGCTTATTTTCATAGTTTGTCTCATATCGGAAATGCTGATCTGAGCAGTTAAGAAAAGCCTTTCCAGATTTATACCATTTCCTTTTTCCTCTGTTTCTCCCCCTCCTCACTCCCTACATGTCATGTCACTATCTTATTAAGCCCTAGAGGAAGCCTTGGGAAATTTTACATTGAAAGTTTCTCAAATTTGGGGTATGATAAAAGTGAATACCCTTTCACTCATCATAATGATGCATTCTGCTAAGAGGCATGTAAGAAAAGGCTCTTTGTATTTCAACTTTCCCCTTGGTTTTGACCTCAATTTTTTCTTCAGATGCTCTATATGTAAGCTGTACAAACAAAATTCTGCAAACACAGCCTATTTTAAATTGACTTTATCTGCTAATTTGTCTAACATCTAGTCTAGAAAACAGTTCTAAAGAAACTGTCACAACAGTAGGGCAAAACTTTATTTACATTTACTAGGGTTACCATAAGCATGTTGTATTGCACACACTGATGAACTTTGTGCCTTAGTTTACTGTTTTCTATGTAAAAGGTAGCAGTTAGACCAGTCACTCATTACATGCAGTCACAGCACTGGGATAACCCAGAGGCACAACTAACGACTTGCTCAAAATACACAAATTATTTAGAGAAACAAAATGATACATTTAATTCTTGCCAGGCTGTGGTACAGATGGGCCTGCAGCCTATCCAAATGCTTCACATTTCATTGTTAATACTAAACCTTACATGCAAATATTCCAAATCTTGTATTTAGTATCTAAAATACTGACTCACCTTGTTCTCTATAAGAAAATATAGCAACTCTCACTTTAATATTTATACACACTAACCCAAATGGCTATGCAAAAACCTACATTATCTTTCTACATATTTAAAAATCCACGTTCACTTCTGAAACCATCATCTACTCTTTCACTATTAGGCTGCAACATTCATGCCTCCATTCAAGTTTTCCTTCAACACAACAACAAACAGAACTACTTCAAAGATAAGCATTACACAGTATACAAACAGCTGAATGTAATCTTAAACAAACTAACTGAAAGCAAATCCACAGATATTTTAGTGAGCTGGACATGGAAACACTGAATACACCAGCACAGTGAGAGTTAACTGGCATACATCTCAGTTGGCTGACTCTTTGTTTGATAACTAGGACTCATTTTGTTGGCACTGCTGTTAATGCTGCAAAACATGACACCAAGCCTGAGGTTGGTTTCCTACTGCTTGCACGTCTTCAATTTCAACTTCCTCTACATGCTATTCAATTGAATGTTGGCTATCTGCTTTCCCCTTCCACACTCATGAACAGAAGCAATATTCCCTAGAGACATTTGGCACGATCTCAATGTTTTAGAAAAGCTTTTTGTACTGCATATCTGCTAACTGCCCTAAGATACTTTCCTGACTTTATGCTAGCACTTTTATGAACTTATTTCCTAGAGAAAAGAATCAATGGAGTTGTAACTTGAATCAGGAAATCAGCAGGAATTCAGTCACAAAGACAAAATGTTCATATACACATCTCAGGGAAAAGATTATAGAAAATGACCTTGTGTTACACAGTAAATTGAACACAGAGTCTCAAAGACAGGAGCAGAAGCAAGTTTCATAATTAAAAGTCTAATAATGCTTGTCTACCAGCTCTGAAACTCTGTTAGGCTGAAATCTCTGTTTCCCTTAGTTGAAGCAATGTTTTGAAATTTAGAAAAGTTGGTTTAATTCAGAAAAAAAAAGTGTAGAAATTGTTGAAATGTAACATAGAGAAACATTACAAAACAAATGTACATGTAGAAACCATCCTTGACAAGTCATGAATCTGGTTCTGTTTCTCCAGTTTTTAAGACTTGATTAGAAGTTGTCACTCTTATTTTCTTAAAGCAAGCTCTGAAATGTATGTCCACATAGGAATAAGACAGCAGCTGAACTACTGCTCTGTTCAGCACTTTGGACTCTGCTAATGTATCTAATAAAGCAGATGAACAAAGCCATGCTGTTTCCATGTTTGTTGTCCTCTGTTCTATAAAAGACAGATTTTCATCATTTCTTGCTCAAAAGGATTTGCTATTGTGATGTGGTCATCACTGACTTTCTGCTTACCTGCAGCAAAGTGCAGCTGTGCAAGTTAGGGAAAGACAGTGGGAAATTTACATCAAGCAAGAAATCCCTGCTCCTCAGACATGACCCCTGCTGTTTCTCGTCATCAGTCTCCACCCAGGAGCGTATGTGATGGAGCCTGTAGGATGCTTTCAGAGACAGGAAAAGAGCTAACCATCTGAAACAAAACACAGTATTAACACTTAAGCCTTTATTTAACAAAGCAGTGAATAAGTGTATTTAAAACATAATTATTTGATAATTACAACATAATAACTTTTTTGGAATTTCAGGCTTACAGTATGACAATTTAAAATAAAAAGCTTTTTTGCTAGGTGCCTTAATTATATTAAGATTATAATAAGATTAATTACATTAATCTTATTTTAATTTTTTTCTAAAATTAGTTAATTGAATCTAAATTATTAAATCAGAATACGCTTTAAAACACTTTGCTTAAAAGGATAAAGCCCAGGTTAGGCACTGCCATTTCAAATTTCACTGACTTCTCTGTATACAGCTGCTTATATAAATTATTTATAACAATCTGCATAATGAATATAGTATTTATCATAAAGATCATTCATACAGATAAAGAGAAATTTCTGTTATGAAACACAGACAAAATAACCACAACAATAAAAGAATATTATATTTACAAAGCCCTAATCAAAACACTTTTATTCATTAATAAAGAATTGCCTTTAATCTCAAGTTTCTTACAGCTGCTCTCTGACTTCAGTCAGAGTACAGTCTATGGCAGTAATTCAACAGGTCACCTCCCTTTCCAAGATAACACAGTTCTCAGTGCTAAAAATTCATTATCTCACGCCTACACACCAGAGCTCCATTCCATTTCAAAAGCAGCACATGCTGAAAGTAAACAATATGGCCTGGAATTGGAAAACAACTAGCACTAAAGAGGCTTACTCCATGTGTATTAAAACATATACTCAAGTGCAACTGGTAAGTACCACAATTAAATATCCATCAGAAGTCTGGATTTTGTGCTTGGCACCACCAGCAACCTACAGTGTGATCTCGAGTAAACTTCTCTTTGCCCTTTGACAGTGTTACATATTTACAATGTCAAGTTTTTATAGTAGAGATTTTTTGATAGAGGTATAAAAATTGCCTTGCATAATGACACACTTTACCTGGAGGAACACTCTAGAAGTTGCTACTAGATAACAGGCAAGTGTTAATATCAGGAGGCATGGAAAATGAAAGTTTACAGCGAGATGCCTCAAGCATCACCTTAATCACCATTAAAAAAAAAGCCAATCTTGTCCTCACCTGGCTAAATGTCCCTGATTCATGAGGTTTGCCATTTCTGCTGGAGAGACATCAATAAATCGGAGGAAAGAAAAACAGCTTTCTTCATTGATGCCTGTGTCACAGAAATAGTAAGTTAGGTAAATACATTTCATAGAAACTATTAGCTAAAAAAGATAAAATTTCATCAGGTCAAGATACACATTATCTGTGAAATAACAAATCTAAGTAAAAGAGTAGAAGATCTTAATTTAATCTAGATCTTCCAGAAATATTGAGAATTTAATCTGAATTGCTGTTGCCTGACTCCAAGTTAGTCTGTTTTCTAGTCTGCACAAGAGAAGGACACTTGCCAAACATACAAGTATGTTCTTGGCCAAAATAGCATGCAGCCATTAAGGCCGTTGATTTTGCCTACTAAGAATCAATAGGCAGCATGCACAAACATGTACCAAAACATGTATCTGCCAGATGGCTGACCAGAACACACATACCTCAGGATTCCTGCCAAACACGCTCCCTCTCACCCGGCCAGTCAGTCAAACAGGTTGGAAGGAGATGTATAAATTGTGTGGGGAATGTGAGTGTGGGCAGAAGGATGCAACAGATACAGAGAGGACAATGGATACACTGCAGTGAAGTGTGAGTAGCAGAAGAGAAATGTTCCACTGTTAATGAAGAAAGCCTTTCAGGCTCACCCATCTGTACTGTGTATCCACCATACCATTCCTGTATTTTATTTTTTTAAACTTCTGTACAAAAGTTATATTCCAAAAATTATTTTGCCTTTTTAATATGCCAAAAAGGGACCCCCAAGAAAAATCTTATTATGAACACCAAAAACCCCAGAAACTGGAATAATGAGAAAGACACAGAATCATAGAATAGTTTGGGTTGGAAGGGACCTTAAAGATCACTTAGTCCCAACACCCCTGCCATAGGCAGGGACACCTCCCACTAGATCAGGTTGCTCAATGCCTTGTCCAGCCTGGCCTTAACCAATTCCAGGGAGTGGGCATCCACAACCTCTCTGGGCAACCTGTTCCAGTGTTTCAAAACCCTCACCATAAAGCATTTCTTTCTTCTATCTAGCCTGAATCTCCCTTCTTCTATACAGAAATTAAGAGAGCTACAAACAAGGGCAGACTCCTGTAGCCATATCTGGCTCTTCTTACTCAAAAAGGGTTTTGCACAGCTAAAAGGTCCAGGCTAACAGATTTAAGCAAAATAACACACTTGCTTTTCTCCCAGTTTTCCCACAACAGCAGCTGAGTAACCTAGTTAGCTCTTTTTAGCAATAAAAATAAATCAACCACGTATAATAATAAATTATATTTGTTAATATATCCATCTTATATGTTTTTTTGCTCACTGATTGCATCCTTGGTCACTTGCATCTCAGCTATTTGTTTTACTTGAAAAAGAAGCTGGCAGCTTAATAAACAAGAGAACATACTGTAAGGAATCAAAAATTTCTCTGAATTGAATCTGTGAAATTTTTACATTAGACTAAAAAGACACCATTAATCCCTTCAAGCAAGTTAAACCAGAAGGAATAGAACAAGAGACTGCAGTAGGATTAAGTAATGACTAAATGACAAGTTGTCCATAGATTATGCTACCAGATGCTTCCATCCTTTCCTCATTGAGCAAATGAAGTATACATACAAGTATAAATACTAACAGATTTCTAAAAATTTCTAAGCAGATAATCTCTGAGGACTAACTGATTTGGTCTCTCAGTCCTTCTCTGTGAATAAGACATATGACAAATTTACATGCAAGTGTGTGATCCGAACCATTTTCCAGAACTGTAAACCTACTTTTCCTATGAAAGAGCGACTGCTGGATGTGGTCTGGTGCAAATGGTGAAAGTAAAACCCGTAACCACCTGAAAATGAAAGCAACAAAACCAAACAAAATCACTAAGAATGTGTTAACACACACAATGTTCAATTAAAAAAAACAGCAGAAAACACAGAGTAACAACCACTCAGTTCTTCATGGTCAGTACTCCAGCACTGAGGAGATCTGCAATTACATGGCACTAAGACAGAAGCGTCATCAGTCCCCATCTCTGTCCTGAGCACTTCTCATAACAAAATGCTAATAAAATGAACTAAGATTTACCACAGATTTAACAGCAAATGGCATTTGGGCAGTCTGTATTCATTCACAGTAAGCCTTAAACTGCCAAGGCACTAGCAAGTGCTCAGAATGTACTATGTCACAACAGAGAGATGCCAATAGCTTTCTTAAAACATGAAAACACACTGAAGGGAAACTAGGTTGGTTGTTTTCTTAAGGAATTCTCCCAAAGCTTGATTCTATTCCACATCATCAGTAACAACTTCTAATTCCTTTGCATGACTTTCTTCTTTGATCAAAAGCATATTTGATGATCAAGATTCCACCAAGAAAGAACTTAAGATATCAGATGCTTAACAGCTGAATGAAAGGAAATCAGGAATGCATTGCTTGGCCACTGTCATTTAAGTAACATCAGGTAAGGAAGTTAATTTGCTCTTACAATGACAAAATAAGTTTAAGTAATAGTACTAAATATACTAAGCTGGAAAGGAAGGGAAATAGACTTGCCTGTCCCGTGAGTGGTTAAAGACCCTGATCTGTCCATGGCGGTAGATGAACTTTGAAATCTGGTATGGCTTTAGTGAGATGTGAAATGGAGACCAAGTTTCCTGTCGCTCAAACAGCTCTGGATGATTGCACACCTTTAACAAAGAGAGCATGTCAAACACTCAGAGGAATTAATTCAGTCTAATGGCACATTTATATCCCAAATCAGCTACAACTACTGATCATTAAAACTTCAATATTGATTAGTATATCATAGCTATTTCTATACATCTAGTCAAATGTGAATACTGCATCATATCTTCTCCTATTCACATAACAGCTACTGCATCCTCTTCCCAAGTGAATGATTTCAACAACCAATTTGGAATCAAATCAGTTAGCAGATGCCCACACCATTTGTCTAAAGCTCTTCTACCCCAACATTGTGTTACACTGCATCAGAAACACAACTGAACTGCATGCAAATTTGTTTTCCTGTGCCAGAATTTTTTTCTACTTAAGTGTTTTCTAGAAAGCCCTACTTTAGCTTTGTGCTATGAATGATTAAAACTTCTAAATTATTACTGAAAATAGTCTTACTTTCCTGAACTGCATGACTAGATTCATGAGACTACTGGTGGTGGTCTGTGCTTGTTGAGTTGTGCCCATTGAGGACTGCAGGAGATCATCAATAGAGATTTTGTTTTTTAGAGCTTGGTACAACAGCTTCTGTCGACTTGTCTGCTGGCAGTACATAAGAATTTCAATCTGCAAAACAGTAATAAAGATTTAGCTTTTTCTATCTCTGACACAGAAGATGATTACATGAGTTCACACAAAGCAGAAATGTATCTTAAGTAAACAACACAGGCAGCCACACTCAGATGTGTATTTCAGGATTCAATCTGTAAAGGACTCAAGCAACAGGCATGTTTTGGAAGATCATGTAATTATGTAGCAAACACATCTTTAAACCTGGGGACATGTTGATCACAAGGTCATCTACTATTGCTGAAATCCACATGAAAAGAAGACACTAACAAGACAGTAGAGTATAACCTTGCCACTGCACAAGAAAAAAGAAACACAAATCCATGCCAAATCCTTCACAAAGGCTACTGGAGACATTTATCACCAAATCATTGCTTGATCAATCTCCTTTACTTCAATTAGTGATATTTCTGTCAACCTAATCAGGCTTAAATGTACTTTTGGGTTGTAACTATTAACTGTACATGTTTTCCCTAGAAGAGAAGTTTACTAATTAGGGATTCTTCAGCTACATTCATGTCTAATGAAACTGCTGGGGTGCGGTGCCAGAAACTGAAGGTCTGTGAAAGGTCTGCAACCAAATTTCAAGTAAGCAGACTGAAATAATTTCACAAAAAGCAGATTAGAGTACAGAGCTATAATGATAAAGTTGAAATGCTCATTCCAGATAAATACTTTTTCTAACCTTATCCGAGAGCTCATTTTCCACATCCTTCTTGATTCTTCTCAACATGAAAGGCTTCAGAATCATGTGCAAACGGGACAGCTGATCTGAAAGACAGTGATGGGGAGGAAGGAAAAATTACTTCAGAGAAAACTATGTGGTGGTTCTACTGCAAATTTAGTCCCTTAATGCTCAGTCATTACCCCCATAGGAGTTCTCACAGCACAGAGTTGGCATGGCTTCAATTTTCTTTTTTGAAGTGAGTGCTGAGCTACACTGTTTTAACAGATTTACAAATCTGATGACCTGCTTCAAAGAATGAACTTTTATATTCCTCTGTGATGAACAACATGAGCTTAAATTTAGCACTACCTATAGATGAGGCATTGTTAACTCACAAAATCATTAGTCTTGCCTCTTGCACGGAACATAGTGCACTGACAGACAATTGTAAGCTTTACATATAACCTGTAAAACAAAGTTCTTCATTTCAGAACTCCTAAAGCCTTTAGTTTTGTGACAAGTTCCAGATGCAATGTGTTTTACTCCAGTTACCAATCAGCTGTTCCACCTAGCTACACCTTCCCACATAACTATCCCTTAAAATTTACCAAAGAGATTTTAATTTTTCAAAAAAATTTTGCTTTTCTATTGGAGCTCAGAAGGTGTCTAATGCTTTGTGTCAGAATTTTTGTCTAGAACTTGAAACATACTCAAGACATCACCAAGAATAAGTGCTGTGCAGAAACTTACAAGTATTTAAAATATTTGTTCTCCTGTGTATGGGAACAAGGAGGACTGGAGATAAGAGACAAATCAGGTTTTTCACTAAATGTTTTTCTATTCATTACATAAATTACATTAGATTCAGAAATTCAAATTCTGACAAACTATGGACAACAACAGATTACATTCTAATCTCATTATACATCCTCTGCTTTAGATGACACTTCTAACGCAAAACTTGTGAGACAAAATTTATCCATTTGTAGTTGGAAAAGACAACAGATTCCAAGTATAAAAACTACTGCTGTTGCACCCAGCACTCACTCTCATCAATGGCAGATTTGTTCTCTGCATGGCTCTCTATGTCCTTTGAAAACCACTCATTGAACTCTTCATGGGAATCAAACAATGTTGGCATGATAAAATGCAGCAGGGCCCATAACTAAAAGGAAAGAACAGTAGATCAGCATAAGTCACCCTACAGTGAATAAAGTAATTTAGGATCCCAAAACCTTGCAGCTTTTCGTGACCAAAATCAATTTAATCACTTCACTAGATCAAAGTCAGAGCAAAATTAAACAAAAATCCAGCCAGATCCTCTTCCCATCCTCCCTCCCCCTGGCAAATATTGGATATATCAACTTAAAACAGCACTAAGAAATGCAGCAAACTATTTCAGCCTGCAGAATGAAAAACCAGAATTAGAATTAGTCTTTATCCTATAATGTAGGTACTACTAACTATCAGGTTTGTTAAGTTTTATTTTTGTTCGAATGCATGGCACATTCCCAAATTATCCCCTCCTAAAGGTGGTTCCATGGTTTGCTAGTGCTTTGCTACAAGCACAATTCCCAAATCACACAAATACAAGAGGATTATCAAGTGTTCACATGTATTTAGAATATACTCTCGTTAAAGAAAACACTCAAGTGATATCCCAAATACCTCAGCCATTGTGTTCTGGATTGGAGTCCCAGTCAACAACAATCTATTTCGACACTGGAACTGTAACAGGATCTTCCAACGAACACTGATGAATAAAATTAAGGGAAAAAAATCATTAAAATTGGTTTTGTGCAATAAGACCAATTGCTTCCACTGACCTTGCCAGATGACTTTTGGAGGTCACTGGGTGAAACTATCACAGCTATTCCTCAGTCTTTCAAAAGACAATTAGAGGAAGAAGCAGCCTTTTGCAAATTACAAAAAAAAATGTGTATAATTTCTTTCATTTTTCTAAGTATTCTTCTACTCATTTTTAATACAAACACTTGGATACTTGTAAAATCCTGTCACTGGAATAATTAAGTGCCCAAAAGAAACACAGTTACTATGGATCAGAACCCTCATATATTTTTGAGACGTTACAGCACTGCAGCAGGAGTACTGTACATTACTGTCCTCCTATAGGGCAAGTTTCCAACCACTGCTGAAGAGAGAGGCTTCAGCTAGAATAAGCCTGCGTCTAAAGGCATCTTTAAACCTAACATGCACAGTGGCAGCTCGGGCAAAGGTTATGGGAAAGCAATTACAGATGTTAAGATGGACAAATCTACTACTTGAAAACAATTGGAAAACTTTCTGGCACAGAGTTTTTTGACAAAGATTGGGCTTTATTGCAGCCAACAGTATTCCCAGGGTTCTGACCTTCGTTTGTGTCTGAAAGTGCCAATGAAGAAGGAATCAAAATAATGCATTTAATAGAGCCAATATAAGCAATGCAAACTAAAGACTGTTCACAAGGCTGAATTCTATGAGTAGTTTGGAAGGTGAACAGCATTTCACACTGTTTCGCTTAACTGTCCCCTAATCAAAGTTTCAACTCCATAGTTATTTTTATATTACATTTTATGTACTTAGAGAAGGAAAATCTAAATGGAAAAAAACATGGATCAATCCAGCACCACAGGTGCTTGGGTTAAGATGCTTAGGGAGTGACAATTTTACCTTCTTTCAAATTGTGTAATCTTGATGTTTTCTCAATATTCCTTCACAATGTTAATACAGAGGGAAGGATTTTATTTCAGTTAGTTACCTAGAGCTGCTCTTGAGTGCTTGAGCTTCATCCAGCACCATATATTGCCACTTCACTCGCTGGAAATACTTCACATCCTGTACCACTAACTGGTAACTGGTTATCACCACATGAAAAGGAGCATCCTGAGTATACAATGTCTTCTATAAGCAAAAAACAAGAGAAAAATGTCCACATGACATGAATACATAATGAAGAGTTCACTTGCCTGTAATTCCAGACTTTTGTTTCATAATATATTCTCATTATAACAGCATTTTTTCCCCATCTGACTTTTTTTAATTAATTGCAGCATGGTTATTCAACTGGTGGATCTGGAATTCAGCCCATTAGTCTCTGAACAATTTCAGATGCATCTTAACATGCCAGACAAGACCCAGGCACTGAACCCTGAAAAATGCTGCTGTTAAATCAAGAACAATCTGACAGGCCTGCAGGGATACTAGACTTCAGCATCCTGAGTTGGTAACTGAAACAGAATAAACAGTCCTTGATGCTGAAACTTCCTGCTTTGTTTACAGAGCACTAGCTTCTTCAATCAAATTCCATATGGGCCTGAAGTGCCTCGCACTGTACTGCCCTCCAGCACAAGAGAAGTCTTCTACCTCAGTATCTTAATGAAAATGCTACTACATGGATGAAGAAACACAACGCTGCATCTACACATCTCTTAGCTTGGTAGGGTGTAGCAACACTCTGTGGTTTATTCTGTACAAATGGTTGAAGCACATGGGCATGTTGTTATTACCTGACTCCAGAACTTCCTGATCACCTTTCTGTCATGGGGATTTCCCCAGTAAGGTAGCACCTGGAACAATATGAAAGTACAAAAACACTACTGTCAAATAAAAGTACATGTGCTCTAGGATTTTATACTACAAACTCTACAAAACGAAAAAGATAGACCTCTTTCTCCAAAACAAAATCACAAGTTATTTTTCTTTACAGAGAAAAAACTCAGAAAGCACATTCAGGGCAAAGGTATTAAGCAGCTTCTGCCTAGTACAGAGAGCAGGATCAAACGACAGTAAGAATCTCAAAAACATCCAGTAGCGTTACATATTTTGATCAACTTTTTCTAAAATCAAAAATGATACTTTGCTCACAGCAGAAAGAGGCCTGCCACCAACTGCTACAGCAAACCCTATAGGATTAGAGGGCATATTCTCTATTGTCCCATTTGTTTTGTATTGCAGAATTGTCCCCAGAAACCTGAGATAAAGCTAAAATACGGCCTGGACATTTTTAATGTAAGAATTTTAAGTAAGTACTACTGCCAAAGTAATCTGCTAATCCGTTTAGAGCTCTGAATTCCATTGGTCCTATTACTCGGCAAAGATCTTTGCAGTGCACTGAAATCGGACTTAAGAGGCTAGTAGAACTATACTGCCATCTTCTGTCTGATGAAAGGATTACGTTCAACTAAGTGAAGAACACTGGTTTGTGAGGTCGCACAAGGTCTTGATTGACATCTTGATCTATTAACTACCAACTCTACATTTCAGAATGCCTTTAATTGAATATTCTTCTCAATTTTTGTACTAGAATCCTTATTTTGGAACACTTTAAACAAAATGGTGATCTGCCTTTTAGTTTGCATATTTTGACACGGACTTGAAGAAATTAAATCACTACTATTGCCTACACACTTCCATATGATTAGTGTATGCTTACATGGTTGAAAAAGATTGCTCAAAGTTGTTCAAAAATTTCTGAAAAAGTATCAGAATTTAATCCATTGCAGAGTTTCAAATTCCAAGGTAATTAACTGGGAATCCAGATGTGGCAAATTAAACAGGAAAAGAAAACAGTTTGTGCTTTAAAAAAAAAAACAAGATTACTTTCATGCACGTGCTTATTACCTTAAATTTTGGTACAAATCTGGCAAACTCCTGGTGCCAGTTGTTGAGAGTAGAGGCAGGCGAAATTATTAAAAAGGGTCCCCAGATGTTTTCTCTCTGAAATATATAAATTAAAAAAAAAAAACCACTCAGAAATTCAGTGGGGGGAAGAGGACACAGACAGTTGGATAAAGCTCCACAACTACTATATGACAGTGGTAACTAAAAGAGGAAAATATATGCGACAACAAAACTTTCTCACAGCACAGCAGGGCAATACAGAATCAAACAGAGCAGGTTTAATGTTTAACTAAGACTTATTTCATAACAGCAAACTAGAAAAAACACCACCATATCAAATCTGGCTTGCTCCTTTGTTTCTGAATGCTGTTGCCTTCACATTACAAACAGCCCTTGTCATTTTGGGGAGGAAAAGAACTTCAGGTGGAACTGGCAAGCTTTACTCTTTCACATCATATTACTGTGTCCTCTGATGAATAATAAAAGCTGGGCCATTAGCATAATGTTAGTTACAAGTTGTCCTGTAAAACGGATGCATGAGGAAAGCTAAGTGTCCTGTGTAGGCTTCCAAAATCTCTTACTGCAGTACAATAAAGAGCCAAACCTATCTGCTATCCCTTCCATACTGATGAGCTCATCTCTTCCACCATTGTGGCTGACAGTGCTGCATAACTGATATCAAAAGAAACATGAATAGATGAATATAATAGTCATTTGGTCACTACTGAAGCTAGATCTGCTCTTGATATCACTTGGTTGATCTCTCCTATTTAACAGAGATGACTGGATGCCAATTAAGAATTTTAATTTTAAAGATAAATACCTATTTTACATCAAAAAGCTCCTATTGCTTTTTCTGTTGTTTTATTTTGTCTGCCCTGGCACAGAAGTAACTATTTTTCCTGAAAAAAAATGATACTATTGAAATTCACACTTATTGCCAAGAAACTTAGGAGCTGGGCTTAGTTTTCAGAAGTCTCTTTGATTTGTAAAGGTCAGCGAACCACAAACTCTACAACTGTTCACATTAAATGCAAGTAAAAGCATATAATAAATGAATTGTTAATAAATGAAAATTCCATTTTTATTTATGTATGTACTTATACATACCTAAGCACACTTTTTCAAAGGGGTAATTTTAAAAAGAAAGGAAATGCTATACCTAAAATATGCCACAGACAATAGCTTTTAAAGACATTTAATCTTTGTAATCTAGAATTCATTTCTAACATGTAAAAATTACCAAGTAAATCTAAGTACAATGACCAGCCATAAGTAATTCACCTACCTCAGCCAGATGTGCAAGGAGAGCAATACTTTGTACTGTTTTACCCAGACCCATTTCATCTGCCAGGATTCCATTGATACCCTGCAAAAGATACATGAACTTTATTCACTTTACTACTTTTTACCCCACAAAGGAACAGTGGAATGTTTGCTAGGGGGTGCAGCCCAAGAATAACAACTCTGAAAACAGTTTACTGTCTCTTATATCTTTTACTAAAGTAATTTATCTCAACTGTGCTTTCATTCACTTCTTGGGTATTTTTCCCTCAGTCTGCCTGCTCTTTGTAATCCCACAGCCAACTGCATACAAACACAAGGACAAGTCTGGCTGCAGTTTACCAGCTGACCAAAGCCTGAAACAGTACACAGCTCTGAGCAGCAAATTTTTCCTCAGCATATGATCTCACAGGTAAAGAGCTGTACCAATACCCACATAAATAATACTGAACTTAATGTCTCATTCAAAGTTGTTATTTCCTACATACGCCTAAATACAGATGGGTGGCTCACATAACATCTTCCTTTCTTCTAGGGACATTACAGATTTACTATATATGGTCTGTTTTTAAAATAGTTACATTTTCTGAACCAGGTTTACTCGTGTGACTTAAATAATCCTAGAAGTTTAAAAAACTTGCACGATGTAATAACATACCTGCTCATATAGGTTGGCCAGCCAATTCATGCCTTTTAGTTGGTAACCTTTCAGTTTTCCATTAAAAATGGTAGGCTGTGGAATGTCTTCTCCTGCCCGGATAGATGGGTTTGCTAAACTGTAGCTCTCTCCAAAGCCAGTACCAGACTTGTTAGCAGCCCGTAGAGCAGCTGCCCGGCTCTCCTTTGCATCTTCATCAAATGATCTGGTCTAAACAGAAAGAAAAAAGCATGCATAAGATGACAAACATGCTAATTTATCAAAAAAATGTACAATATACAGATTTACACTTCACATCTGCCAGAAACTAAGAGGAAAAAAACCATGTTTTCTAGAATCTTAAAATTTTATATTCTTGTTTTCTCTTTGCTTAGCATAGAAAGTGGCAATGGTATTAAACTTAAATCTGGAACCCAGGATTAAAGAAACCTACTTGACTTGGATGCTGCAAGAGATCCTGGTTCTGTGGACCTTACCTATTACTCTTTTTCTTCTACTTCACAGATCCAAAAAGTACATACCCGAGCCTGATGAATCTGGTAAGCATCCTCAGCATTCTTCAGAGCTTGGGCCTTGTAATAGTTACTATCTGAAAACAACATTTCCATGTTAGAACTCTGCAGCAGTAACTACTCAAACACAGAGGTGAATTCCAGTAATTATAGTAGTGCTTCTTACACTGAAGGATTTTGAGCTTGAAATATTTAAGTTTGCATGATAACACACAAATTACAGTAAACTACAAAAGAGTGTAAAGGAAGGACTGTAGATGATTTTTCATTCTTAATCTTCTTGAGTGATGTTGACCACCACTCCTCCACCAATATCAATTTGCCTTTGGGTAGAGCTGTCTTCCAGTTTGCGCAGGATTTCCTCCTGTATTCCATCATGTCCAATATCTCGTTTGCGACTCATAAAATGGGCATATAATTCAGTTTGTGTGATCAGGAAGTTAAGTTTTCGCTGCTGCCTCTTAGCCTGAGAGAAGAGCATTTACAAATAAAATTATAAAAGAGGAAAAAAAAAAGCCACCAACAAATCAAGACAAAAGGTTTAATGATTAAAATATAATTCTGGGGAAAAAAATTCATCTAATACTATAGCAACAACTGATCTGTCTAGATTCTTTTATGTACATCTCTGTTATCAAAATGCTAGGATAGTAGTTTTTTACTTGAGAACAGTGACCACCACCATAAATAATTATATTAAAATATTTAGCTGTTTTAAGAGAAAAATTCCTTTAAATCATGAAAAAATAATACCATAATCCAGTAAAGTTAGAAACCTACATTTGTGATGAAAAATTAAAAGATGGTAAAAAATAAATAGGATTTCGGTGGCTCACAGTAAAAGAGACAAACAGTTTATAAACCTCTCATGAAAACCTAACTTCAACATTCATTTACCAGTAAAGGGAAGTACAGCAGAATAAATGAAATACTGCTGAGATGTTATAATTGTTTGGGTTTCAGCAAGATGTTTTAGAAACTGCTCATTCTTATGAACTAGCAAGAGTGAGAGAAACAATAAAGCCAATCATAATTTGAGCATAAAACATAAGGCATTCTAAAAATTCAACCTTATCTTACCAACACACATGTAAGGTAACAATCATAAATCCACTACAGCCCTGACAAGAAAGCTTTTTCTTAAATTTAATCCCTGTTACTCTGCATCAAAGCTCATGAAGCTCGCATACTCTGTGCCTCATATATACACTATGGTGTATATGGTGCCCAGTTTACAGGCAGGGGAAAAAGGAAAAAGAAAATTCAACACAAATCAAAAGGTGGCTTGTTCTTGCAATTCAGAATGATGTACTCACCATCTCAATAGCCTGGCCCTCACTAACACTAAAATATGTATGTTTGACACACTCTGCTTGTCTAATAACTTCTTTTTCATTCTCTTGTAAGGAGTCTACAGTCTGAATGCTTTTTTTATCAGCTCTAGATAACACCAGAATTACGCAGATTTTAAGATAGCAACAAAAACACATGGAATACCACAAAAACAGAGTAAATAAACGTATTTCATAGCCTGGATTTAGAAATTCAAATTACCTAGACACCTCTGTGTCTCCTCAACAGATTAACTATCAGCAATCTGTATTTTTCAGTACCTCTCTCATCTCCTCATCCAGCTTGCGCTGCTCCAGAGCCTCTTTCTCAGCTCGTTTGCGATGTTCTTTTTCCACTTTTTCATACTTTTTCCAATAGAGAAGCATCTCCTTGGTAAGACGACGTGCCCGTGGTAATGTTTCCTTACAGTTTTTCTGGGCCTGGATAGCAGCTCGACGCACCTCCCTCATGCATTGATGGGCAAGCTACAGTGAAACAACCGTAAAGTGGTCAGATTTTTAAGAAAGTCAGCAATAAACATCATCAAATTTGATTACAATCAAGGTACTTCACTCAGCAGCAATGCTTTTCAAAAGACATGAGAGAACATGAATTTCCAAAAACTTCCTGAGATGGTGAAGACAAAAGCTGAAATTTCATGTGTACTTGAGGGATTGATCTGATGGGTAGGTCCTTGAAAGGAACTCAGGAGATCAAAATTGAAGACCTGCCTCCAACTCTGACTCATATTTAGACACCTTTCTGTGGTACCCCACACTTTCTCACTGTCTTAAAAGGCTGCTACAATAGCAGCAATGGTGAAATACAATCCCATTCCTGTTAGTACACAGTAAAGTAGAACAGCAAATTTTCCTACCACTTCATGAAGAAGCACAATACAATGCAATTTTTCATTCCTGTATTAGTAAATTAATGCTATTTTCATAAAGGGCAAAATTGTTTGGCTTGATGTTTTTAACAGGTTTTTTTTACTCCACTAAAATTTGCACATCAATGATTCTAATATATATATATATTTCAAATGATCACACAAAACAAAAACAAGCACACTGAAGAGGAATTTCAAAACCTCCAAGTCTGATGCATGACTCACTTGGTAATAGCAGTTGGTGATACCTACAAATACAGGCTATTTGCCCAGATATCACATAGAAATACTCTCTGCTAAGGAGGACCACAGCAAAGAATATAATAGTAAACTTTCTTAAATACATAAATGCAGGTCCTGTACTTTTGCATCCCCTACACAGAAAATTTTCTCTTCCTTGGTAATCTATATATAGAATGGAAAATTTCCTACTTCATCTTGACTTTTGATTCTCAACCATATACTTGACTATCTTCTCATTTGACAAATATATTCATCAGACACTTGGGCATTGTAACACTTGAAAAATGCTCAGAAAACCATTACCATGCATCCCTAAAGTAAAGCCTTATAAGTAGGAACAATGATACTTTTTATAGAAGACTATGACAAGGATAAATTCCTTTTGCAATCACTTAAGCAGAAAATTGTTCTATTTTGAATCTCATCTCCTATATATATGTTTATATAAATTAACATATTTAATATTACAAAAGCCCCGTTGATTTAAACAAGAATGCTTAAACCAGCAAATTCTAGCTCATGGGGGCAATTAAAAAGCTAACGAAGTGTACCAAAGTCATTAATTCATTCTATCAAAGAACATTAAATTAAAAATGTACACAGTAGATTTTATGAAAGCCAACAGATCTCATAGAAAAAATTCATGTTGCTTATTTCATCTGTTGCTTATGAAACATGGCAAAATGATACATCTAAAAAGTAACAGAATAAAGCTAAACAACACTTACCTTTTTGCTGTTGGTTAGGAAAAGGTTCCGGGCTGAGGCTTTTTGTTTGTATGCCTATAAAGAAATATCATCTTAAAATTATTTATGGGTAATGGCTTCACAGTGAATTTCAAAAGATCATAATCCAGTCTTCAGCAGATATACATATCCACCTCAGCCATGCACACTACTATATAATTGAGTACAGGTACTGCAAGTATATTTTATTTTGACTAAAACGGCTTTTCATCCCCAATTACTTTTCAGCTTTAACTACTTAATTATTGTATTTATGTATTTTTAATGTAAAGTTTTACATGAGTATTTATGTAAATTTAAAATGTAAATAAAACTTCTTACAGGAATTTTTATCTAACTCCTGAAGGAAATACGTAAAATATCTCCTTTTTCAGGACTGTTTCTTTAATTATTACTATTGTAAAGTGGAATATTCTCATATTCCAGTTATCACTGAAGATATTCCCAAAGATGTTAAGAATTAATGTAGATCCTATGTTCTTCTTGTGACCAAAATTAGTTTTCTCAAAAAATAAGGTCTATTACAAGGCATTTATCTTTTGTCTGGCTTTAAAGTTCATAAAAGCTACTACAGCAATCACTCTTATTTAACTGCCTAGTATTAAGTGTGAACTCCAAAAAGCACATGGTTAAAGTTGCACTCTGGTCACATCTCAGAAAACTAGAGTCAGCAAACTCAGCTTTCTATTTCAAAGGTGACTAATTGCCTTGTAAATGATACAAATGCTTTTCCCTAGTCTGTTTCTGAAATTTCCCCCTCTTGCCACCATCGGTGACCTAGTGCCATTAGCCAAGCTCACCTTTGGCAACTCCTTCTTAACAATACTAAGCCACACTTTGCGCCGCCGTGCATTCAGTTGCTCAATAGTCAAATGCTTTTTCTTGGACCCAGGTGGTGGTGTATCATGAGAGAACTTGGCAAAAACTTTGGTCTGGTGATGGAGGCGGCGTGGCGACTCCTCTGAAGAGAGTTCTTCATCCCGTCTCCTCTTTTTCTTAACTTTTTTCAACTTGCCTGCATGGCAATAGTAATCATAAAAATACATTTCTCTTCCTATTTTTGATAGACATTTAGTCAAGTATTTTTTCCTGAGTAAACTAGAAAACTTATGTGTGGAACCAACAAGAAAGCCCATACTACCTACGCTTCCCAACTTCATTTATCATATTAGATATGTATCCAACACTTTACAATGGAAAGATTTTAAATTAACAGATCAGTGGAATAGTTTTTGCACCCAGGAAAACATGACTTAGGAGTTAAGTTGTCTGGGACCTGATGCAATGTTTTTGGATTAGAGGTAAAATTCTACCTCAAAGTCATGTGAAGGTAGAACATTTTTCAAACCAAACTTGGCAGTAACTTAAAGAGTTTGCCACACTGTCACGTATAACAGATGACAGCTCTTAGAGGAAACCAATACTGGTTATCAGACCTTAGAAGTATAATTTCTGAATATGCAAAATCATGGATGCTGCAACATGGTTAAAGGAACTTGGAGAAAGATAGGGAGGAGGAAGGGAAGCACACAACAACCTCCTTAAAACACAGCTCAAACCTAAGTACTTGCACTAGAGAGAATTCACCTTTCACTGACAGTTCATAGCCTTTTCTTCCTGCTTCCTCACAGATTTACAGCTGATGCCAGCTCAATCAAGTAAGGAAACTATACTTCCCGGCAAACATGTATCTGAGAAACTCCATCTGAGAGGTTACAGAAGTAATTTTATTTTAAATCATATTGGACATCAATTCCGAGTTCCCTCTAATTTCCAGAAAACACTCTCACTCCCTGACACTTCTTGTTTACCAGAATTACATACCCAGGAACAACTGCATCAAGTACTGGACAGGTTCTTACACTTCTCCAAATAGCTACTGTCCTTTCAAAAAGAGTCTGAGTAAATGGATTGTGATACACACTGGTATTTATGGATTCCAAAGCGATTAATAAACTATAAGGCTTATGTTATACATACCGATAAAGCACTTAGAGCATAACTCTTCCCTTCTAAATTCTAAGTCCTAAATTCAGAGGTTTACAGAGAAAATCTACAGCCATGAACTCTCAATTCACTTTCACTTTGTTCACTCAAGTTTTCCAGAAGATAATACACCATATCTACTGAAATTTTTCTTTGTCAGAACTAGAAATTTCCATGCAGAACCCTACAGTATTGAATATTTGCATTTAACCAAAGGGAATAATGCAGGAAAGAAGATTTAACAACACAAAGTGTCTGACTTTACCTTTTAATTTTTTCTCTTCTTTAAACTTCCTTTTCTTGGGCCCTAGAAGGTGTCGCTGCTGCTCGTAGTAAGGATCATGGGTAGACAGAAGTCCTGCACTGTAGTACTGGTATTGCTGCAACTGAAGTGGAGGTAAATGAGCACAGTAATGGAAAAGAAATACAGCAGGTAACGGAGAAAGCAGGTAAACAAGTTCAGATCTTGATGATAAATAAGAGACCAGAAAACATGCACTTCTCCACATCTATCATTGTTATCAAGGATCACACAGTTGTCAAAGCAAAACCACTGCTCCCAGAGGTGGCCTCCAGGTTCTACACAGGGAACTAAGCCCACTAAGTTAAATAAGACAGCAAGAGTAGATAGTGAAGCTTACACTCTTAAAAGTTTTGAAATTTTTTAGAGCGATATTGATCTGTCTTTTCCATATGAATGCTGCTGAGCAAGAGCTCATGTTACTTCAAAAGGCCTGGTTATGGACCTCCTATTTGTTTTCATATTACCAAATGACAATGTTATACTGCATCATTCCAAAGGACAGAAAATAATGGGTTTAGATAAAAGGCATTTAAAATATTTCCACAAGGACAAACAACTTTAACATTTGGATTTTCAAGTACAAATATAGCTGCCTTGGGATTTTTTTTTCAAGTTAACAAGAAAGTCAGTATATTCCAAGCCTTATTCAACTAAAATGTTAAAAAACTATAAAAAAGTTACGTTAAAACAGTGAAATTAAAAACAATACAGATCAGTAACAACTAGCTAAAACCTAACCGTAATACTAAGTTAGTAACAGATCTTTGAAATTTGAGAACATAAGCTTTTATGGACAGATGTATTTCCCTACCCCTCTCATAACTATGCTCATTCTGCAGTATCCTGGATATTTCCACTGGATGTTATTTTTTACTAATCAGCAAATCAATATTTGTGTGAAATCTAACAAAAATTGTGATCTGTGTAAAAACTTGGTGTATATTCTTGTATTTCAAAAAGCTAACACAATCACAGTTTAGAATTTAACAAGTAAAGGAAAAAAAGCAGACAGAAGCAAAGACCCAAATGGGAGAATAATTCACTCCCTGGGAGAAATTCCCATCCTCTGATAGCAGAGCATGATTACTTCCCTTATCTGAGACTCCTTTCTGGTGCAATTCAAAAACAGCAATAAAAATAACATCTGCTAAAGCCCTTTCATTTTGTGAAATATTAATACAATCAAAACAGTAAAATAATTTGGCCAAATATTAAGAAAAATCCAGAAACACAGTAGTCTTATAAAAGGGGGAAAAAAAAGAATACAAAACAAAAAACCAAAATAAAAAGGAAAGGTAAGAATGACAAAAAGAATGTCAAGTAAAATCCCAAAGAATGACAGAAAAGAATACAGAAGAAACCTGGGAACTCCCTTTCCATAATTAAGAATCACCTCATTACTTGCTTCCTCAACAATAATGCAAATATAGTGCTTGAGGTTTAAATAAATTAATTGAGCCTTGAAGAGCAGCTACTACCTGTAACAGAATTTAACTTACAGCATCACAGTTTTCATATAGATTCCCCTATCTTAGATCCTAGCATCCTACACACTTCTTACAGGGACTGAGAAAGAGCACTGTGGAAGATATATGTAACACATGTGCCTGTAGTACCTACATAAATAGATTCTCAGCATAAGCCATCGACAGTTTTTCAGTCTGTATGCAATTAATAAAATAACCCTTACTTGAAACTGATGTTAGAGTGTTTTAGTTTATCAAATGACAGGATATTTACCAGTGATCATTGTTTAAAATGTAAAAGCAGATGTTAAAACAATGGATTTAAAGGATAAAAATCATGGAAATATAAAAACTCTGCATTTTTACCTCTTTGTCCTTGCTATATTTACTTTGATGCAGTTTCTTATACTTGTGTAATCGCAGCATATTGTGAAGTTCCTCCCTTGAAAGAGAAAACTCCTCCTCATCTCCATCCTCATCACTTGGTGAATCTGTGTCACTGGAGTCATCGCTCAGAAGGATACTCTGAAAAAAATAAAAGGAAACTAATTCAATGATCACAAGTTCCTGTACTGAGTGGTTAATTTATGCAAAGCACTCTTGAGACTTTACTTAATAAACGGCTGAACAACAGTACTTAGCATCCATCTGAAACACTTCAAACAGGTAATTGTTTTCTGAGACACAGAACTGTGTAGCTGTGAATTCAACAGACAGTTTCTAAGCAGGAGAACATAAGTTTTCTGTTGGTTTGGTGACAGCTGAATCATTTTGTCTGTCTGTGGTCTCAGAAAAGCAGCAGTGAGAAAACTCAGGATACCAGTAGGGGCATTATGACACGTGTGTTTGCAGCTACTTACCTACATTATTCTACTGCTTTAGTTACAGCAAGTTTGGCTCTTGTTTGACCTCTCAGCAATCTGATTTTGTCAACTAGAGAAGGCTACAGTACAAGGAAAATGCAAAGATGGCATAAAGCCACAGTTCCTTCCTCTCCTTCAATCTTCATTTGGACTTTGTATTGAATTCA
>VZTY01024643.1:340658-351791 GCA_013400935.1 Turnix velox
TTTCCATAATTAAGAATCACCTCATTACTTGCTTCCTCAACAATAATGCAAATATAGTGCTTGAGGTTTAAATAAATTAATTGAGCCTTGAAGAGCAGCTACTACCTGTAACAGAATTTAACTTACAGCATCACAGTTTTCATATAGATTCCCCTATCTTAGATCCTAGCATCCTACACTTCTTACAGGGACTGAGACAGAGCACTGTGGAAGCTATATGTAACACGTGTTCCTGTAGTACCTACATAAATAGATTCTCAGCATAAGCCATCAACAGCTTTTCAGTCTGTATGCAATTAATTAAATAACCCTTACTTGAAACTGATGTTAGAGTGTTTTAGTTTATCAAACGACAGGATATTTACCAGTGATTATTGTTTAAAATGTAAAAGCAGTTAAAACAATGGAGTTAAAGGATAAAAACCATGGAAATATAAAAACTCTGCATTTTTACCTCTTTGTCCTTGCTATATTTACTTTGATGCAGTTTCTTATACTTGTGTAATCGCAGCATATTGTGAAGTTCCTCCCTTGAAAGAGAAAACTCCTCCTCATCTCCATCCTCATCACTTGGTGAATCTGTGTCACTGGAGTCATCGCTCAGAAGGATACTCTGAAAAAAATAAAAGGAAACTAATTCAATGATCAGAAGTTCCGGTACTGAGCGGTTAATTTATGCAAAGCACTCTTGAGACTTTACTTAATAAACGGCTGAACAACAGTACTTAGCATCCATCTGAAACACTTCAAACAGGTAATTGTTTTCTGAGACATAGCACTGTGTAGCTGTGAATTCAACAGACAGTTTCTAAGTAGGAGAAAATAGTTTTCTGTTGGTTTGGTGACAGCTGAATCATTTTGTCTGTCTGTGGTCTCAGAAAAGCAGCAGTGAGAAAACTCAGGATACCAGTAGGGGCATTATGACACGTGTGTTTGCAGCTACTTACCTACATTATTCTACTGCTTTAGTTACAGCAAGTTTGGCTCTTGTTTGACCTCTCAGCAATCTGATTTTGTCAACTAGAGAAGGCTACAGTACAAGGAAAATGCAAAGATGGCATAAAGCCACAGTTCCTTCCTCTCCTTCAATCTTCATTTGGACTTTGTATTGAATTCACCATATTACATATCTTCAGCCAAGACATAAATTTCCATTTAATATATTTTATAAGAGGTCGTTCTAATCTGGACAGTGCACTAAAATTACTTCAAGTTTCTTAATGTACACTCATTGTGAAATTTAACTAAAATGCTTCAGTTCACCAAAATCAAAATGCCTATTGTTCATTCTGCTGCACAAAGAAAATGAAAACCTCAAATCTAGAGAGATCGTAATTCTATTTTGTTCTACCCAAAGACTAACACAGCATCAATTATCAGCTGTCATCCACTCCTCTTTCTTTCTGCTTCCAACATAAGAAGTCTCTGTAGAATGTATTTTTGCTGTGGTGATTGCTTTTTCCTAATGTTAAAAAAAATCAAAAAACCACCAAAAACAACACAGAAACCAAACCACCACCAAAACCACCTATTCCTTCTTTCTGAGCGAGGGATGCTAGCTCAAACTACCTACAAAAAAACATAGTACAGCAAACAACAAGCCAATGAGAACACGTCAAAAGAATTAATTTTGACACTTCTCAGCAAGACAAAATTTTCCACATCTCTTCCTGACCTAATGCCTCTTTTTCAGTGTGAGGTTTTGCACCCATACTATGACAATAAAAAGGAAAATATTCAAGAGGAGATATCTCTGCATCATATGACCTAGGGCTGTTCTTGAAACATGCTAAGTCTATGTTCCTGCTCAATAACATATGTAAAGTAAAATTAAATGGACTGCTGAGATGAGAACAAACAAGCTTACTATAAGCTTCATCTATATGGAAATTTGTGATAATTTTTGATAATGCTCTGACCACTACTCAACTTATTTTCTTGCTGCTGCCCATTTGCTTACGTGTTTCTACACCATGTAGATGATAGATAAGTTGAACAACAAGACAGAATCACTCACTAGCCACTGGTAGAATGGAGACTCACAGATTTCATAATAGCTGCATCTCTTTCCAACATTCTTACCTTCAGCCATTTTCTGCTTTTCTTCAGTTTGGAAAAGTTATACAGGCTCCCTTTTTCAGACTTTGGTTCTGTTTAGCAAAAAATAAATAAGGAAGTTCAGAGGAAACAATGCTTTACCCCAGTTATTTGAAAGAAAGAAAAGATTCAACCCAATACATCCCTACCTGGCTGCAGTACTCCATTCAGGGAATGTGTGTTCAGCATTCCAGAATTCCCTGCTCCAGAAGACTCCCCAAGCAAAGAGTGTGAAGGCTCCTCTTTAGCGTGCATCAGGGGATCCCCAGACTGAGGCAGCAAAGGATTGTCATCCAATCCATCTTCACTTTCATCACTGTGAGAAGATATGTAATATGATGACAATAATAAGTAAAATTTCCAAAAGAGGAGCCATCTCATCAGCTTTCTTACAGGTGTCCACTAGTCTAAAGGTTTGAGATTTGAGACAGGTTCAGATGTAATTTTACACATAAGAAACACTGCTGCTGTTAATTTCCTGCTAACCCCACAACAGTACTTAATCATCAGACCAGCCTTATAGATGGTAGCTAATTTGAGAAGCACAAACTAAGAAACTAATATAATAAATATATCAAGTCAAACCAAAGCGTAGTATTGTCATCTTCAGCACTTCTGTACATGTGAGAAATATAAAGCTATACTTTCTGCTTCTTCTGTGGATCTTACTACATGCTTATAAATATGTGTTACCACCCATACTGTGATCTGTCTGTAACTCTACAATTCCAAAACACCCATGAAATGAAACAGATTATTTTGGGACTGAAATGTACCTTCATAACTCACTTCTCATTGCTACAAGGTACATAAACAGTCTTCGCACTTCACTTACAGGGACAGGCCATCTCCCTGATGAGAGATGAGCACTTGATCATTCTACTTTTTGCAGAACATTTTGGTCACTCAACTACAAAAATGAGATTTGAAACACTGTGCTAATTTGTATGTAGGCAAGCAACACACAGTGTGAGCTCAGTGCAAAATCCTTAAGAAGTATTTATAATGAATAAATCGCCACCAAATCCTTAGTATGGTGTTGCCTGGGAATAACATAATAAAAACGCTTGTCTTTCCCAGGTGTTCCCAAGAGAGAGTGAAAAAGGTTCTGGTACCTGGAAATACTCCTGTTAAAGATTGCAGATGTCTGTCGCAAGAACTGATCCAGTCGCAGAGCTTTCTCCAGATACTGCAGATAAAGGGGCTTTGCCAGCTCTGAGCAGCTGCCATCCTCCCTGGCACCCAGCTCTGAGGCCATAGAACAAACTTCTCCTCATGCAGAGGTGCCTCTGAACACGCAGCTGTTAAGAACAAACAACACTCATCACCATCACGACCACACACCTCTGAAAGGAAAATGTACTGCATGCTACACCTAATGCTTGTACTTCACCAAATACATAACTGAGGTAGTTCTGTACAAAAAAAGCTTATGTTGCAGTTAATATTAATTAAATGAAGAAGCAGAAGTTCACACTATCCACCACAACATTATCACAGCCAAACACTAGATACTTAGTTTTCTGTTTTGAGGTCACGGATGCCATTTGATAGGAATGAGCACTGTGCTGACCTAGTGTGATAATGAGAGTGGTGACACAGAAATGCAAAGTACAAGAAAGCCAGTCCTTGAACATCTAAAGTAAACTTTTTTTCACTATTAAAGATAACACATTTAACTCTGAACAGAGGGCAGCTGCTTATCATGAAAGTTGAGTAAAAATTATTATATGTATATATGATTGACTTAAGAAAAATAAACTTACTACAAAAAGGAAGAATAAAACTCTTATCTGTTTTTTTCACTATCCAATTCACAGCTGCAGCCTACAAATACTTGGAAGACTTTTCCTTTACTTTAAAGCAATGCAACTCTTAATAGCACTCAGCACAGAAATGCCGCCTGACTGCAAACAGGCTGCACATACTTGATCAAAAATCTTCCATTCCAAAATTCAGCTGCTACCTTTATTAAAGAAAAAGGAGCACACAATTAGCGATTTATTAACTACTTTTTACATTTACAAATTTAGAACATGTTCCAGCTTTATTTTTTTTTCATTTTTCATTTATTCTCAAGATTTTAATTTCTTAAAAAAACCCCCCACATCTAACATCCCCCATAACATCTGCATGATACAAACTCTAAAAGAGAAACTATCAAAACAATTCACTGCTCTGTCAACTGCATTTTATTTTCCTTCAACTACACAAAATGTCAAAACAACAGAGTAACAGTTCTATAAATTGGAATTTACTTTTCTTTGATTACAGAAGATGCCATAATTGTAATAAATTAGAATTACCTTTCTTATTGTTCTTTCCAAAATCACAGTTGTTATAGTATAAATGGAAGTGCTGTCAATACCCCAAATATGATAATATTTACTAATAAGTGAAAGTCTTAGGTTTTTGCTTCTGGTGAAGGACAAAAATAAAGCTTTTGAAAGACTTAAGATGATTTTTTTCTTTTGAAGGATTGTTCTCATTTCTATCACTACTTAAAAATCCTACAGAACAGGAAGCAAACTTCTCATTAGTTTACTAAAAAACTTTATATTTGTATAATTATTACTCTCTTAATCATGAAATTGTTTTGAGCTTATGTAAGTGAAAACACAGATCATCTGGTCTTCAAATTGTTTCCTCTTTATGTATGTAATCCAAAAAGCATCCAACTTTTTATACCATTCAACTTTTTCCAAGCACTTTATCCTCAAAAATTGCCAAACACAGCCAGGACTTATAAAACCCCATGGTAAGTGATTATTACTGCCTTGAGACCACTGGATGTGGTTGAACAAAAGTAGATATTACTGTTTAATAAACATCTAGCTTAGAGTTAACAGCTTTTTACATACAGAATAACATTGTGACAGAAACTGTGAAGACAGGCCAATAGCATACATGTAAAAATGATTTCTAGACTGAAGCTTCCACGTTCAGCTTTGTGTAACAGGATGACTGACCTCTGTTAGCTGTCATTTCCAGCAAGGGTTACAATACAGAATAATGCACTTGGAAGCTTTCCCTATAATAAAGGTACTAGGATTTATGTCTTCTGAGAAACTTTTGTCTACATATGTCATGTTATAACTACACAAAAAAACCTCACCTAAAATCAAAACCCGTTTTCCAAGAGACAGTGCCATGAAAAAATGTAAAAAGGAGGTCAGCAAATAACAGGAACATGAAACTTGTGTGTCTCTAATGGAAGAAGTCATTCAGGAATAGACACTATCACCAAAAAGGTGATAGTGGTTGTCTTTCCAATACCAAATAAAAATTATGTAGTATTGGAACAAGATTCAATTCCTACTACCATACATACCAGAAAAAAATTAATTAACAGAATGTATCCATCAACAACAGCATGTGTTATATGAACATGGTATTATTTTGCTTTCCCAGCCAAAACACCACATGTAACTGTTGTTTAATGATATTGCTCAGACTCACAAGGAATTTTTCACTTGTCTGCTTCTGACAAAACCTTCCCAAAACTCAACATTCAGCTTCCTGCCCTTATTCCAAGCGCTTCAGGAAAGAAACCTGCCTTGAGGGCCACAAAGCACAGAGGGTTTTGCCTGTATTCATCAACTCTAAGGAAGCCAACAAAACAAATGCCATCTTCTGCATCCCAATGAGCCTTGTCCTCACAAAACTATAGAAGTTTAACAGCAAAATAAAAGAAAGAATTTAAACAGAATTGAGCTCACGTTTTTAATTGCAGGACAGCAAACAGGCCAGTAACAAACACAATTATATTCCTGGCTTAAAATGGTAACCAGATGCTCTTCCAGCTGACCTTGCTCTGATCTAAGTGGGTCCACACCCAGCCTCCTCCAGTACCTCTTCTCCCCACAGGCAATGGTTTGCATCTGCCACCATGCTCATACAGATCAGGAGATAAGAAGATAACAGTCTAGGAGATATATCTTGGAAGAAAAGAAATAGCCCAGCAGAAGACTAAATGACCCCATGAATAGAAGATCCTACCTGATGTGTTAGAGAATGAAAACTATTTTCTTAGTTGTGGCTCATTACTATTGCACAGAGTTTCCAGACAAATATGAAAGTTGTTTATAGCCTCAGTCTGCAGTGACTGCAGTAACTGCAAAGAGTAAGTTTCATTCTATCTTTTGACACATTAATCCTCTCGTGTGCACTATGCTAAGCAAGTGCATACAGAATGTGTACATACACTAAGTCACACTTTGCATGTGACACCCTTAGCAGGTGTACATGCTAAGTCTCTGTCCCTTCTGGACTTACTTCCAGGTGCCTACGTTCTTAAATATTATTTACCAGATCAGAAAACATTACATTTCTGCATTTATTTAATAAAGTCTTCCTTGTGCTGACATAGTCTAAGTACTCCACATTTCACCTGCAGAAAGAGACAAGCTTTTGCTTGCCTTCCTATTTTAATTGTCCCAAGAGGCCCCTGTACATACAAAGTTAATTACTCTCCTCCTCAAAACAGTTACTCGGCTGTATCCTGCCTACCAAATAAACAAATAAATACAGTAGAGCTTAGCAATATTCCTAAATGTATTAACAATGCCCAAAACAAATTTAATAAGTGTTACACAGGCATACTGAATAGAGAATAGCTCAGCCACTGAATTCAGCCTTTCATTTATTTATATGCTAATAGTCATAAAGCCGTTCTTTGCTAATCAGAGTACTACAGGAAGCTAGTTGAGAGATACTTCTTTATGCTCTATTCTTTTTTTATCATGCTGGGTTTTAAGAAACAAAGACTTGCAATGGCAAAACCAGTTAGAATACTGAAGCAAGAGAAAATGGGAACTGAGGGCACACCACATTCTGATCCACTACAGTAGATTGGTGCTCAGGACATCAACAAGACCTTGCTTCAGAGGATTTATACTGGGAAGAAATCAATTGAACTATTCTTCACCATTCTTGAAAGAAATCTATCCTTTTGCCTACTCAGTTTAAAGATGACAGAAATACAGGTTTACAAAATGTTCTTGTTACTGAAATTTTCATTACACTTAGGTACATGTATTAAATGACTACATGCTGCCATTTTGACTTTCTTACTGATGCATGCCAATTTCATGTTATGTTTCTGAACAAATGCAGTAGTTATTTGCTATCTCCCTTTATCTCACCTGCGGGATGTAACAGTTAAGAAAATTTGCATTTGCATGTAAACAGTTGGTGCCTGCCTGGCACTTTGAATCCTCCAGCATTCTTACTTAATCATAAGCTTGCATAGAAATAATTGTATCATGTGGCCCTTTAAATTATTAAAGGTACAAGTGAAATATCACCAACAGGATCCGAGTTGTTATATATATGCCAACTTTGAAAAAAGAAAAATTATCATTATGAACGTTTGTACAAAGACCTCGGTTTAGTTCTGAAGAAGCTTTCCTTATCCTGTTTTCAGTCACACTGCTTAGCTCAATGTGAATGTAGATGTGGAGTTTCTTCACCCTGTTTTTTCAAGTCTGCCCACTGCAATGTCTAGTCAGTAAGTAAACACCCAACACTGGAGAAGAATCCTCCAAGGACGTCCTCAGAGAGCAGTTGTGTTTTATAGGTTTCTAAGTTTTATACCCACCAACCACAAGCACTGCTCTCATGAAGGAGCTCAGCTTTAAAAGCAGATTCTCACAGTTTAAACAAATATCCAAGGGTTACTTTTGAACGAAGTTCAACAAGTTTTTGCTACTGATATCACATCACTTTAAAGCAGCAGCCGTGCACAGGGCAAGCGTAAGTTCTGCACTTTTGCCTAGCGGCAAGCAAGAAAGCATTTGCTTCAGACGACTGTTTAAAATAGTTCCTCCTGGAGTCTCTCGTTTCCCTCCCCCTACTTTTTTTTTCCCCTTCCTTCAGTTGCTGACACCTTTACACCTCAGGTAAGCTCCAAGAGGGTTGTTTTTTCTTCTCTTTATGCCTCACAATAACATCAAACGTTACAATACATACTAGCTGAGGCCACATAACACAAACAGCCGCTGCCATGGAGGTAGAAGGTACAACACAGCAGCGCCTCTATAACGCCTGTGACCATGCAAGGCATGTCAGGGAGATAAAACTAATTCAAACTGTCTCGGCTGACACACATCAAGTCCATGTCTACAAAGCGTTACCAGCCAGCAGGTGAGCATGCTTGTTTGTTCTAGCATTTCAACCCATAAAAGCAGTTTCTTACCTCTCCTCTATCCAGCTGGTGTAAGCACACCAACAAAACATTCAGTCAAAAAACCTGAAATCCCAGTTTACACACAGAATGTATATATTTCTCATATCCTATGTACAATAACAAAAGTTTCATCCATAAAGCAGGATTAAAACCTGGGAGCAAGAAAAAAGTCTTCTAAGATATTTTAGTTCTCTCACAATTTTAGCAGTTTGCTGGTTTTCTTTCACACCTCGTCTTTCCGTGCTTTGCATTTTGACACCAGCTTTTTAAAATGAAATTTTCCAAACTAATATCAAGACCTAAGGTACTTCCATTTCATAAAGAAATCTACAATTGAAAGATTCAACTCTTCTTAGAATGGCAGAATACTAAAAGAATTTCCTGTAGTTATGTGTCCAACATAACCCTTGCCACAAACATACACAAAAAATATGAAGTCAAGATCAGTATGGAAAACTTAGTACAGTAATACCACCAAAGTATTTTTTTTCAGATTTCTTTATGAGCAAAAAATCCTTGGTACAGAAAACTGTGGTGGCATAATAAAGCCCAAAGAGGCATTCTGCTTGGAGAAGAATTAAATACTCTTCTTTCCCCTCTAACAGTTCAGCACTGGAACAGGTTGCCCAGAGAGGCTGTGGATGCCCCCTCTCTGGAGGTGTTCAAGACCTGGCTGGACAAGGCACTGAGTGGCCTGATCTAGTGGGAGGTGTCCCTGCCTATGGCAGGGGGGTTGGAACTCGATCTTCGAGGTCCCTTCCAACCCAAACTATTCTATGATTGTTCTGATGAATGTAGTTATAACCATTTCCAGAGTACACTGTGTCAGGCCTTAAAGGAAAGGCTATATTGGGACTATGTTTTTTATGGCAGTATCTTAAATATAACTTTGATATTGCTTTACAAAAAGCAAATAGGATAATATGTGACACAAAGCTAAAGCATCAGCCGCCTCTAAACTCAAACTGAATGCATAAAAGGCACACACATTCAACTGATGCACGAGCTCATACTACTTGAATTTGAAATTAAAAAAAGGAACTATTTTAATTGCTTTACTGATTAATGAAATCTAGAGAAAAACCAGAGTACTTTACTCTCCTATTTTGCTTGCATGGTAAGGTTTTATGTTGTTTTCCAAGGAGTGAGACAGCACTTCACTGTCTGTTACACATTTCAATTGATTTTAAACACAAGGAAGAGCCAACAAGCTCTGTATCTTCTAATTGTTGAAATGGCAATCACAGATGGAGCCTAATTTATTCTTACCCCCCAAAAAAGGCAAGCAGCTATACAGCTCTACAAATATTTTATCAGTAGCACTTCACTTGCCTATGCAAGTTGGCAGGTCACAGCTCTGTTTCCATGTTTAAACTGACAGAAAAATGGTTAGCAGAGAAACAAACCTATTTAGTTGTTCAAATAGAGTAAGTCTTGTCCCAAAAGAGTAGTCTGAGGTATTTATGGAGACCTCTAATGACGAGCCCATACCTTCTGCATTAAATAACAGCATTATCTGTTACCCTCACACGTTGCCATTGCTTCACTCCTCCTCTCTTGAAGCGCAAAATACAAGCTTTAGGGTTTTTTTGCTTTTAACTCCCTCTACTCCAGACCACTAGAAGGCAACTTTGTCCAAGAAAGCTCCAAGATCATTATCTTGCCATCTAAATCAATCCCTAGCATGTAATTTTGCTTGTCAAATAGCATGCTTATTATGGAACTTACAGCCTATTACACTATACTCCAACAGAACCAAACTTCATAACTCAAAGAGTCAGGAAATACATGGCAGTATTTTAAGTTACTTCAACAAATCCATGGAAGAGATGGACTAGAAGTGAATCAAAGAAAACACCCTTGAAAACGTGGAAAGAACATAAAGGTACAGCCCACTACCTTGAATTTTTCTCTATCTCACTGACACCTGGGTATCATTATGTACTCTTATACACACACACACATTGAAACAGTGAAAATATGAATCAGAAATTATATATTTAAAATAATATGAGTGTCAGATCACATAAGGGCATAAAGGAGCATAACATGAGCTGCACAAATTCAACTGCCTCTATGAGAGGAAACTGAAATTCTAAAGATGCACGTGAAGGCATTTCACTATAAAAAGGAACTTGACTTGCACCATTTTCTACACACAAAAAGGTAAATACCTCAAAGGAATCAATTACTGTTACCTGTGACACTACTGAGAGGGAAACCCTCCACATAAGATCAGCAATAAGGTAGGAAAAAGAATCTATAATGTTAAGTATTACTAATCACAACAGGAATGGCATTAGGCTGTGCGATTACGGCAGAAAGAGGTTCAGACAGTACAGCTCGGCTTCAATAAGGTATTTATTAAGTGCCTACATTCAAACCTGAACATTAAACCGTTCTCACGCACAGCTAGCGGGGCACTTCCCAGCAACGACGACACCGATGTGGCACCCTGCGCCTTCCCGCAAACGCCAGCGCAGGGGTCAGCTGCCAGGGCAATGCCCCTCAGAAGCCTGGCCCGAAGCTCGAACCGAGGACGCATCCCAGCGCTCCGCCGGCCGCGTTGCATCATGCGGCCACTCCGCGTACGGGGCTGCCGGCGGCGCCCCTCCGCCCACGGGCCGCCCTCCACTCGGTGGGCTGGGCTCGGTTACAGTCCGGGGTCGGTCACAGGCCGACGGCCCCGCTCCGAAGTGCGGCTGGCGCCCATCCGCCTGAGGAAGGGGAGCAGCAGCTCCCGCTCCCCCAGACGCTCCCACCTCAGAGGGCTCCAGCTCAGCTCGGCCTGACCCCCCCTCAGCTCTCCCCTCCGCGCGCCCCCGCCCCACACGCACGCGCCGCCGCCC
>VZTY01024643.1:352232-370454 GCA_013400935.1 Turnix velox
CGTTCGCTCCCCCGCTCGCTCCAACCGGCCTCTTCACTGTGCGTTGCCGGGGTTGGCGCTGCCTGTCTCCTGCCGCGGGGACCTCTCGACTCCTGCCTCGCCAAGATGGCGCCCGCGCTGCTGCTGAGGAGGAGGCGGCGGTTGCAGGCGCTGGGACGGCGACGGCGGCCACTTTCGCTCACTGAGAGGAGAGGAGCAGGGACACGGGGAGCCATGGCGGGGGGGAGGAGAGGCGCCATGGCCAGGCCTGAACAATCGAGCCCCGCATACCTCCTCGCGGCCACAGCCCGGCGCCTCGGTCCTGCCGCCCTGTCGGTGTCGCCGCTGCCGCCGCACGGTCCCCGTCGCCCACGCGGTGGGCGCCGTCCCCTCGGGCAGCCCACGGGGGGCCCGCTCGCATCGATGTTCTCCCTTGGACGATTGGTAGAGCCTGGCGCTGACGGAAATTGCCGAAGGGATTCGGGCGAGGCGGCCGGGGGAGCCAGCCAATCTCGCGTGAGCCAAGCCGAACTCTCGCGATGAGTGACGCAGGGAAGGCGAGTAGGGACCGGAAGCGACACGCACTTGCCCTTGAGCCCACCGGAAGGGCGGCGGGAAGCTGAGCGGAAGATGGCGGCGATTGCCTCGGCGTCGGAGGGTCAGCCAGGCCGGGCTGCCAGCGAGCTCGGACGGGAGTTTGCTCCCGGTCTCTTGGCAGCTCCGTGCCCCTCCAGCCCGTCTGCCCTGGTGACTGAATGAAACGTTGACGAGCTGACGATGCTGAAACGGGAATAATTGTATTTTGGGCAGTTATGCCACATCACTCTTGATAACCCAGACTTCATGCTTTCGCACGCTCCTTCCTCTTTTTCTTTCCTTTCTCGCACCGCCTTTGCATTTACTCGATAAGACTGGGTTTCAGTCATGGAATCGTAATCTTGGGCTGCCTCTGGTTCAGGAGTGGATGTATCTTCCCCATCGCACCTCACCCATTTGAGGTAATTTCTCACTGCTTGGGACAACCTTGGTTCCAGTGAGGGGTGTGAGTTACAGTGCAGGAAGCTCTGTCAGCTGCTAGCATCCCTTGGCAGACCCAAGTGAAACAAAGGCTCTCTTGTCAAGTAAAGAGTTGGACAATGAAGTATTTTCAAACTTTATTTTTCCAAGGAGAATGGTAACAAAAGCACTATACAGTTTTGATTCTGGAATCCTGCTAAGGGTTCAAAACAAAACCAGCATCAGTGTAAAGTGTCAAAACAACAGACTGGAAGTTTTTCTGTCGCTCCCAGGAGGTGACCAAGTGTCAAAAGAGAGACTTACTTAAATGCTGCTGATCTAGTCCTCTTTGCAGAGAGANTGCTCCCAGGAGGTGACCAAGTCTCAAAAGAGAGATCTAGTCCTCTTTGCAGAGAGAAAAAAAAGCAACCACATGCTAAACTCGCAAAACAACATGCATTTCCCCTAACATTTAAAGGAAATACACATGGATATAAGTTCAACAGCTCAAATACGTCCCTGCAGACATTCTATCACTTGCAACCAGAGGATATCGCTATTAAAACATATATATTTATGCAAATATTAAAACATTTACATTTACAATGGTTGGTGGTGGACTGCAGCATGGAGCTAGGACAGTGACCATCACCTCTTCTGCCCCATTTCACATTGTTCTTCTGCCTTAACTGATACAAACAGCCCTGAGAATAAAACCTTCCCAACACGTGAATAAGGCATTCTCTGCCCTGTCTGAAGCATTAGAATGGCAAAACATGCCCTATTTCTTAATGCATTTAAATACATGCATGTTCATAAATTCAGAATTTCTAAAGCAAAAGAATTTGCAACAGTCCTGTGCTTTCCAGCCAAACACAGCCATGTGTCAAAAATCGTGTTTCAAGACTTCAGCATGGCCTGAGTGGATTGTGCCCTAGGGCAGACTAATAGCATCAGCTGGAGGAGCTTCACTTTTAGTGGACACCATCCAAAGCGAGTATAACAGAAATAAACTGGTATTCCTCTTACATCTTACTTTACTTGAGTGAGAATACTATACACCTTTTAAACTAATTTAACTGCTTTGACCCCTCCAGCCTTACAGACACTTGCATACCACATCTGTGTTCCAGCTTTATCCACTTGAGTTAGCAATGGTGGTCTGCAGCTGTGAGCAGGAAGCTTCTTTTCTCAGCCTGGAGTAACTTTTGACTTGGCAAAACTAGTCTTTTTCATTCATACACCTCTTAGCTGTTCTTGCTTGTAGTGGTTCATTAGGGTGTAATCTTTTTTACTCTCCTATCAGACCATTGTATAGCTGAGCCAAGAGACTTATCTGTACATAAAACAATTCCACATGGGCTACCCAGAATTTGGGGTCTTTTTAAATTTTTGTCAAGCACACTTTCTAAACTCAACAAAAAGGCATCTTACAAGCTCCCCTGTTCACATATCTTGACTGTAATTTTATGTCTCTACAGCAGTTAATTAAAAAAAAAAAGATTTAAGGCATTTTTCTTACATTGTTATCAAAGTAACTCGTTCTAGCTCTTGAAAGAAATTGATCTCACAAATAGACCTCAATAAGAACAGTCAGACATAGAAGGAATTTCCTTCAAAAAAAAGACCATCAGTATTTCCATTCAACAATGGGTTTACCTGTTGTAAATAAAGAAGCTTTTCTGATTTGGATGCCTTCAAACACCCAGTGTAAGCTTATCAAGTTACCTGTACCAGAAATTAGATTTGGACAGCCAGCCTGAGTTAGTTTAAGGCTCTTGATTTGATTTTTTTTGACAACAGGCATCCTGATTGTCAAAGGATGTCATCTGAAATGCCCCTTTATCCATGGGAAAGCAATTTGCAACATCCCTGTAGTTTCCATCCTTTTGTGGACCATTTTTCTCTTTTAATTCCATGGCTGGTCTGATCAAAAGACCATTGTCATTTACTCCCTGCTCTTTTATTGTTGTATCTCTTCGTAGCTTCTGGATATCTGCCAGCTGATTCAGCTCCTCTGGCTGCTCCATGCAAGTGGGCTGATAAGAAAAAAAAACAATCAAAATCAATACATAGGCACACACATGCTCTACTTTGGCTAGTTCCAGATAAGAGCTCCCACTGTAATTAGCCAAAGGAACAGAAAAGTCATCTCTCATTAGATCTGTAGAGCTTACCAGATACCTGCTTACGCTAATAGTTGCTCAGGCAAAAAGAGTCTCTTTCCCCCACACACACTTCTTTTAAAGGCAAAATATGACACATTTGTTGTTTAATATTTTATGGAGATCATCAAGATTAAGTAACACTTCACATATAGGGCTCAGTTGTCTTCTGAGAAACCTTATTGCACTATAAAATTGTTGAAACCCCCAAAAGGGGCAAAATCAGTTCATGCTTGCATGTAGAAGCCATTGCAAAGGCAATTTTCCTGGAATTTAATTTAAAATCATGGTATCCTATCTATTTTATGAGTAAAGAAAAGAACAACAAAATAAACCCCTTTATGGGGGGGAAAAAGCCAACCAACATAGTTAACATAGTTAACAAATAGATGATATGGCTTCTTAGGAAGAATGTGAAAGGAGACACATTCCTTGATTCAGTTCTGAACAAGACACAAGACACTGCTCAATGTATTACATTCAAGGATTTGCTCCTTAACGAAGACTGGAAAGTCCACCATCTTCATAGGAACAACAGCAAAAAATCCACAGTTGTGTTCAGCTGTAGTAAAGGGAATTGCACAAGTAAAGAAGTTTGATAAAAAGAGGTAAGAGGCAGCCAAGCAAATTCAATCCTGTCAAGTAGCATGGAGACAACTTTAAGACAACATACAAGCAGCACATTACCCAACAGCAAAATATCAGAGAGTGTGAAAGTAAACCAGCAGGTCTGCAGGTGAGAGGAATGGTGACAGTCAAGTCAGCATCCTTCAAGAAAGCAAAGCCATATCCAAGTGAACAAAATTGTAAGGATGAAGTTACAGGGAAAACAGGGCAAGCCATAATTTTATCAATTCTTAAAAAAAATGTAACAGAACTAATAGAAAATAATCTTTAAATATGAAAGGAGGACAGGATGTCAATCATACTGCAGGATAAAAACCATGTTTTTTCCCCTCTACGTTCATCATGAAAAAAAAGAGTGGAGATTCTCATCACAAAAATATTATGTACCCAGAAACCATTTCAGAATGTCTCCTATACACTTATAATACTACTTGAAATACAGACTGTATTTCACACAAACTTCCCAAACACTGGAAGAAGAAAATCCTGAACTAGTAACTATAGTATCTTGCTTTAAAACCTGCCTTGATAGCCAGGATTTGAAAGAGAGTAAACACTTAAAAGATGATCCCAGGAAAGACACATGCTGGCAAGTCAGATATCTCATGACCAGACTGGCAGAAACACTAAGAAAAGAATGAATGCACTGCAAAAGAGTTTTTACAGCTTTTGTAAAAAGAAGCCACACTTCACAAAACCCATGCCTAGAAGTTTGCACAGATGCAGAGGAAGGCAAAATAGTTCAGATGGGATTACAGAAAAAGGCAAAGCAAGCACTTACTTGAAAACATTGCACCTTCAGTTGTTTAGCCAGAATAATTTATACCCTGCTTCCTAACTGCAGTGCTATCCTGCAGTGAAAGGAAATCCATGCTCTATAATTCATACTGATGACTTGACAGGCTGCATTGGATCTAAGTTCTAAACATCAGAATGCAGCTGCATATCCAAGAACCTAATATCACACAATATGAATCTAAAAGAAGAGTTAGAAATGCAGCACACACAGTTCCTCTACAAGCTCTTTCCTAGCCACAAAGCTACAGAGCCACAGAAACCAAATTTACTAAATGTCTGCATCCACAGGAAGAACAATTACTCCTGGCAGACAGTTATGCTGAAAACACAGGAAACTGCAGAGACCTCCAAGTGGGAAGCTCATGTTGAGTTCTTCTCCACAGTAAGGAAGATTATCAGTTTGAGAAATATGCCAAATCAGGAAGCTGAGGGTTTTGATAATGAATTATAAACTTCTGGAAGTGTCAGTGACCCAGGAAGCATTAGGAGGATGAAGCTGAAGCTGAAGTTCAGTGTTGTAAATCCTGATCCAGGAGATGAGATTCAACATGAGAAAGCTGAAGAGAAGGAATGTGGCTATGTACTCCATCCAGCTTCAGCACTTCATTTTTCATCAAGTCTCATGACTTGTATTGCAAGAATGATTTCTGTGTGAGTGTTGTAAGTTTGGGGAAATAGAAGACGAAAACAGGCATTCTTCTGTGTGCTACAATGCTACTCAATAAGAGCAGAGGAAAAAAGAGCAGGCCAGGGAAGCATGTCTCTGTTCAGTGCTCTAGTCAGGTGCAACTGTACTCCAACACTTTTGTAGCCCAGAGGCACAACAGAAGGCATGCCTACATAACTAGTTTTCCTTCTGTCAAAAGGCTGAAGACCTGGTGGTTCTGTTTAGAGAGCACAAGCCAAGAACTATGAAAGAACAGAGAAAGGTCCAGAAGAGGTTTCCTAACATGGAATGACAGAAGTTAATTTCCAGATCTGTGCCTGTAAGTCAAAGAGGCCTTGGTAACTTGGAGACTCTTTTCCCTAGTGGCTTTCAAGTAAAGTAACTCTCAAATAAACGCTACTGTTCACACAGGAATTACATCCACTTTCCAATTTAGAAACTGAAGTAGAGCATGATACCTTTAGGGCTGTGGTTTATTGTCTTTGGCTTTGTTGCAGTTCTGCTTCAGCAACAAAGGCCTCTTTCTTCCAGTTCTCCAGCATGGAGAGAGCATACCAGATAACATATTTCAAGTTTCCAAAATGTTTTCCTGGCATGGTTATTTACTTAATAATCCAAAGAGATCCATTATTTCTGCTGCAGAAGTGTTGGAACTGCACCAGATCATGTCTGAAGAAGAGCATCATCAAGCACAAAGTCTCCAACAACACCAAGGCTGGACTCAAGCTCATTGTACTTGACTACCATTCACCAGCCACCCAAGGTGGAACACAAGTGCAAACTGTAACTGGTTAGTATAAAAAATAGTCCAGTAAAAGTGTTTTCCAGATAACTTGCAACTGCAGTTCCACAAAATGCACAGAAAGCACAATACAGATGTTAGTAATGAATAAACTTTACCTCCAAATATCCACAAAAAAGTGCTAAAATAAATAAGGGGGAAAGAGGTGTGTAAGTATTTAACTATTAATTCATTATGAGAATCAGATACGATTAAAGGCTTTTCAATTCAGGGTATTAATACAGACTTGTCCGAAAGGCCCAGAAGATGTAAGAACAAATTTTTTTTTGGTGCCCTTATTTTTCTTAAAAAAGATTCAGCTCATCAACTTCCAAAGGAGTCCCTTAAAGTAGTTAACTATTTATTTAGAGAAGAAACTGAAGTAACAGACTAGCTTTAACTAAACTCTGTATTTGTAATTCAAATACATATTGTAAGCATTGTATTTTAAATAAAGCAGAGAAAACTTTCAATTGTGTGATCTCACAATATATAGGAACAATGGAAAATTAGTAACAAAATGATGGCACAAAAAGCAACTACACCCACACTACAACATTTCTAAAGCAATTGCAAGAAGTATGATTACCAGATGTGACATAAAATAGATCTTCAAAATGCCATTTGAAATGCTGAGGATCAGGATTAACCTTATGAAATAAATGTTTTCACTAAAGGATTGGTTTCAGCAGCTCAAGTATTTAAACAATTCTACAACCAGACAGAATTTATGCTATCTTCAAAAAAAGAACAGACCGTTCTTTTCTCTTGTGTTATGGCTCCTTTTGCATGCACTTCACACTGGAAATCTGTATGTCAAGCTGACTTTTTCTATGAGCTACGAACAGCCTTCTTTTTTTTGGCATTTCTCCTCTAATCAGAAAAGTTTTTCAGATATGACCTAGTCTCTTCCATCTATGAAGCAACCATGACCTCTGGTGGTTAACTAAAATAATTTCCTTCTAAATCCTCAATAGAGGGATTTACTACTGTGAACCTTTAAGTAATTCCAAAAGGATTCAAGTCTGTGCTTGAGTGCTTTTTTAAACCAGGGAAAATAAAAAGACATGAAGACAGAACTGCGTTCTCTTTTCCTAATAAACATTTCCAGACATCTGAAAAATGAGGCAGTAAACAGGATTTAATCCTGTTAGTTCTGAGTCTTTGTGATGAATGAGGATGTTTGAGAATTCACTTTTCATCCAAATTTAGTACCAGCAGTATCTGGCAGACTTACTGTAAGCCCTCCTAAGATTACTTAATTGAGAAGAAAGCAAAAGCCCACACCAATACTTCCATTAAACTTAATCTTTCCATTAATGTGGAAGTCAAACTCAACCAAAAATCTCATCCCCTATCCCCAGTTTCAAAATTAAAAAGCAATTGCATAACTAGCTACCATAGAAGAGGTATCTGGGCATGCAACACTATTAGCTCTGTGTGACTGAAGTGTTACTTGACTAAATTTTTTAATTTTTTGATAACACAGGTGAAAACAAAATCAGGAAGTTAAGATAACTCAGAGATACTTCTACAGAAATAAAAATCTTTGTCCAACAAGAGACAGTCTTTCTCAGAAATACCCTTTACATGCAAAACAGCTCAGCAAAAAAGATGACAGAATAGGAGAAAAATAGAGATTTGGTGACTAAATTCTCTTAGCAAAACAAAGCAACTCTGGTAGCTTCAGGTACCAACATTTCACAATTGTTTGTCTTCATGACTTCATACATCCACAGCCCCTACTGAGCTCAGAGATTCTCAGTCTCAGGTAAGAGTGAAGAGGAGGCACATGTGCCCATACCTCAACAGCAGCAGCTGACCATCTACACAACTAACTTGAGGGGGATTTGTGCTAAGGGACTAAAATGAAATGCAGCTAAGTAGATACAGCTACCATCACTTCTGCTGCCCACAGAAAGCAAAGTATATGTTATAGAGCACAGAGTTGCAGAAAAGGAGGATAGAGTAGCTTGGTATCTACAAATGTTATCTGTTAGAGCCTTAGATCAAATCACTAACCAGGGACAGAATCAAGGATACACCTACCTTTGTGTTCCCAAGGTAATCTCCAGACCCAGTCCTGTAAGCATTTACATAGTCACGGTCAGAGGCCAAGTTATCCATTAGAGAGGAATGAAGCAGCAGAAGGTACCAAGCCTTCAGAGCAAGCGCTTTAAGCAGAGAAGCTGGAAAGGGTCTTGAGAACCATATGTCACGATTCTGCTGTGTATCCCAATACAAATGAAAACAGTTAATTCAGTAGCAAAAAATTACCAGACAGCTTTTCATCACATTCATCTACAGTTTGCAACATCCATCTCCCAAGCTGATCCCCATTTTCAGTGCTACTGAATGCTTGCTGCTTCTAAGGCCTTCTGTGTGCAAGCCTCTGGATGTTCAGGAAGAGTTTGGGAGGAAGGACTGTTTCTTTGAAAAAATAAACCATAAACCACCATGCACCTATACTTTCATCATTTAATGCTAGGTTCTCTCTCATCTCTGAAACTAGGATGAATTCTTAAGAGCTGAGCTGGAAGATCTAAAGGGAATAAAATCCCTCACATCAAGAGAGATGGGGAGGCAGCTGGCAATAGTAAGTAACATGAAAATAAGCCCCAGTTAAGTAGCACGACCGCAATACCCTGAGCAAATTTGCCACTACAGAGAAACTTACACTCTGGCATTTCTGGGCCCTATAACTTAAGGATGGATTAGATGATTATTGTAGGTCCCTTCCAACTGAAATCATCTATTCTATTTGTCGAGCTTATTTTTCCCAAATCTTAGGACCTCCTGGCCCAGTACATTTTTCCTTGCTTATTCACCTAAAAGGTTAATAAAACCAAGGACAATATAGAATGATGATCTGGCAAATGCTACTGAACTACACAACCAAGAAAAAAATAGCTATTCTCATTTCTTCATTCTATTTGGCAATACAAGTTTCCTCTTTACCTACTTGACTCAAGATTAATTTTAATCAACGTGTTTCATTGGAAGTAGGTCTCAAGTGTATCAAAATACAACTAGGGTAAAAACTGTTCTGGATATATTATCTTCTATTGTACGAGCCTTGTCATTCTTTAAAACTTCAATTTCATATAAGNATGTTTCATTGGAAGTAGGTTTCAGTATTACTCAAGTGTATCAAGATACAACTAGGGTAAAAATTGTTCTGGATATGTTATCTTCTATTGTACGAGCCTTGTCATTCTTTAAAACTTCAATTTCATATAAGCTATTAGGAAATAAGAGCACAAACACTGATCTCAGCTAAAACTTGCATCCATCTCCTAAGTCAATGTTAGAAAATCTCCTTAGCTAAGGGAATTTGCCCACTGTTCTTAAAAAAACTAACAGAGACATCTCAACATAGGCAAAGCACAGCTCACAATTGGGTCTTCAGAACACGTCTCACTGAATCACTCACTGAAGCCACCTGTTGCTTGCATTTCATGATAGTATCCCATTTGGAAGGTATCTTCAAGTGCTGCATGAAACACTCCTCTAGAGTGAGGACAGAGTCTGGAAGGAAGCTGCCTGTTGCCATTGAGAACTGTACAGCGTCGGTAACCTGCAGTGGAAAGGATCAATATGTCATGACCAGCATCTGTTAATCCAAGGCAAAGAATGTGGAGCTCTGACAGTGGGGAGGCAGACTAGAAGTAAAGGACACTGGAAATTAATTCATTCATTTTGACTGCATGCAGTTGCAGACCTAGTAATCTGATTCCTTAAAGCTGTTAAATTACACAAAAGGGCAAATCAAGTCACAAGAAAGAAAAAAAGTTTGTATATTGGATTAACCTAAGGCTTTTCCTAGCCTCTACTTGTCTTCAAATAGCAGGTGGGTAGGAGCACTATCAGAAGAAAGTAAACGTACTGTCATACTTCCCCAAAATACTTACATTTTTGCCTTTTACCTAAAACAGTGATGTAATGTAGGAAAAACATGAAAGAATATGTAAGCTGCCAGTGAGTCATCTGTGACCATAAACAGAGCAGAAGGGAAGTGGACAACAGCCTCCAGCACTGACAGCACAGCATGGTGTTCACTTGTTTCTCATCATGGTTTCATACCTTATACCCTTCTTGCGGTAAGAATAGCCCTGATTTGTCCCTAACCGAGGAAGACAAGGATGAGTGGGACTAACACAACAGATGCAGAAGTGACAAGAGAAAAGCCCAGAAGAGAGTCCACTCATCAGGGGAACAGAGAGGAAAAAATAAGAAGCTTGTATATCACTAGATTGGGGAAAAAAAAAGATTTCCTCTCCTACTCAAAACCCCAGATAACCACTATGATCCCCAAAATCCTCACTGACATCTCAACTTTTTCTTCTTACTAGTGTCTCCAAGAGATCTTGAAACACTCCCAATGTGAGCATACAAAGTCCTGCCAAGAAAACCATGAGCTTACAGGCCAGCCCCATTTTACTGCAAGGCTTACAGCTGAATCCACTGTACCAGCTGTTCTACCACATTCTGTTCACGTGCTACCTAGACCAGTCCACATAATGTTTGACAGCACCAGCTCAGCCACTGCAGTGGTTACCACAGAACTGCAACTGACGTCTTCTGGACTCTCATAGTAAGGCTAAATTCCAGGACCAAGCTCCCATTCCTAACTTACCTTTGGGGAAAAAAAAAATCTCCTCCTGACCTATAGCAACTGGTGTGATTTATTAATGACTAAAGCTATCTCTAAGGCATCAGGTAAATAGCTAACTGCTGGCTTCTCTAGGAGAGAAGCTGCGTATTTGCTGAGCGTACCAGAAGAAAGTGCTAAGCCAATCCATTTACTGAATTTCCAAGGAATAAAAGATCATATGATGCTTTTATGCAAGAAAAGTACACAAGTCAGCTCATACTGAGACAACAGAACAATGAGTGCAATTCTGTGTACCTTAGGCACTAGGGTAGAGAGTTCTGTTTAATTATTTCTGCTCTAACAGTTAGTTGTTCTAGCCAAGAACTGCTTTCACCTCTGCCTTTTTCATACAGTCAAGACTTAACACTGACTCAGATAACTGACCTGTAACAGAGTAACATAACTTTTACAGGCAAAAGGCAAAACTAACATCAAAAAGGGAAGCCTGCTTTATAAAGTTTTGCATGTAGTCAAGATGAGGACTTTGAGGAGTTGATATACAGTCATACTTGCAACATGAAAAGTTTTGAAGTTTAAGATTATATCAGCAAGGATAAGTCATACATAATTATGCAGAACAGAGTCATGCCCATTATGGAGGATCATAGGCACTGTTAGTCACACATTAATTACCACTACTGGGGCCAGCACTAGCAACCATCCTATTTGCTCACATCCACCACTACTTTAACTAGCAGGTACTTCCCAGGACTGGATAACCTGTAGCTTTAATCTGTCTAAAATAATAAAAAAAAGAATATAAAGCACAAGCTGACCTGGCTCTTCTTAAAGTCACAGTAGACTGAGGTTGTGTGCCAATTTTGATCAATATCAGTTAATACCTTCTAAAAAAAACCTTAATTTAACTTGCTGCTTATACTAGATATTAACAACCTTGCAAAAGACTCTACACAACAAGACTACACAATACTCTAAACAACGTTACTGCCCTTGCCTGCTAGTTCTTTTATAGCTAGAACATTACAAGTAGTAGTTCAGCAACTGTCACATCCTAGTAATGTTAACCTTCTCTGAGAGAACGCCCTGAAAAAAGGCTGAAGCTTCACTTGTTGAAACTTTGGTTCCAAGTCAAAATATTTTAAGGGTACCTGTGTATCAAAGACATTGAGAAGAAGGACACCATACTGGTGAAAGAGGCAGTCTGAGATCCAGCGGCAGTCATGTATGACCTGGAGCAAGAAAGAGCTGTCAGACAAACTTGTGTCCAACTGCAACTTTTTTGGTGCAGCTAGACCACCGTTATATGTATATGACCTCTGACATCATGATTGCCCTGCATCCTTACCTTCACAATGTTTTTATCTTCCATCACCATCTGTAATCCATTTTTGAAAGCCCGAGGTCCCAGAATGAAGATATCAAATAGAAAAACATAGCTCTTAGTTGCCATCTACAACAAATAGTAGAGAAAAATGAGTGAGAGATAGAACAAAGGATCCAACAGTAGGAAAGTGTGCACTGCTGCTCCTACAAGCCATAATCTCTGATGGACAGGCTTATGTCAAGGAGAGCAGGGTTAGTTTCCTTATAAGCAAGTCTTGATTTCTCAAAGATGCTCAGAGACTCTCAAAATAACTGGAATGACCCAATAGTCTACTATACAAAGTTAAAGACAGCTTTTTAATACATATCAGGAGCAACCCTACGCAAGTACTTCCTAAACATATTATGGTGAACTTTTTGAAGAACCACTTCAACAAAGTTCTTGAGCTCATGACATTTCCTTGACAAAGACCATTACCAACCAAAGAAATAAAGCACATAAATTTTCATCTCAACATTTCCAATACAAGTTTTGCCTGTGTTGAAATTCATAATGGTTAAACAAAAGCTTGTATTTGAAAACAACTTAGCAAAGCAAACATATTTGTGGACATTTACTTCTGCATAAATGAATTAAGTCTGATGCACAAATTCTCATACAAGCTTTTGCTTTGGATAAACACAATCCCTTTTAAACCTATTTAAATATAAACTAAGATGATTTTGAGCTATCATATTAAAATCTAACAAAATAATATTTTCCTTTCTGTTCCTTTCTTTTCAGATGTTGATAATTTCACAGCTGATTAGCATACTGTATCATCTTTAGATGGATTTCACTCCTGCAAGTATATTTGCCTTGTGATTAGGTCCTGCATTTTTTTCTACAGGAACAGCTGTAATACCTCTACACGTATACAAGTATATAAAGATGGCAAACCAAGTAAGTTCCATTGTTACATAAAAAAAGCATATATTACCTACAAGTAATAATTATATTGCCTTGTAATAGCATGATTCTTCACATCATATCCCTTCCCCAAACAGTCACACAAGTCTTAAACACAGGTTAATCCCCAAATGTTTCTTGGTTATGCCTTTGCTTAATGGAATATTTCAGGAAATATGTCTATTACCTCCAGCCATACGAGTTTCCCATAACGACTCAAATTAACACCTTCTCCTGCTACACTGACAACATACTGCTGCTTTAGGTGCAGCACCTAATGAAAACAATAGGGATAAAATCAATAAAATGAGAGAAAATGACAGGCAGAAGGACAAGTAGTAAACTAAGATTTTTCTGGGCATGATCCATATTTAAAGAGGTAAAAGCTGATCAAAACCACATGGAATCTTAGATACACAGCGTTTCTAGATAAACAGAAACAGTATAAGTCCAGTTACAGACAGACAGCTGGAAATTCCACAATTAGAAACATCAGTAATGCAGATACTATGGATAACTAAAAATGTACATTCCTGTGATCCCCTCCCAAGAAATTACCCTAAGGAGGTTTTAGTAACTTCCTTAAAATCACATAAGGAATGTGCTCCTTTCAGATAAAAAGGAGAACTACAGTACACATGATTTAAGAGAAAAAGATTCAGCATTCCAAGCTCCTACAAAAACATAACCAATTCTCTCTCAAAATGACACCAAATCCTCACATTGTTCCCTTCCTAAACAAAATAATTGTTCATTAAATAGTAATACTGACCCTTCATGTCAGTTACTGGTGATGCAGAGTCTGAAATCAGCACCCAGCACACACCCATTGTGATGTCATAATATCAATTAAGATGTAATAATGCCTATCATGACAACATAATGCTAATTATGACATAATAATGTTTTATGTTATAACAAAGCATTATAATAATTGCCATTATTGCATTTTAATTAGCATTATGACATCATAATCATGTCAGATTCACATCCACCCACAGCAAGCTCACATGCATTGCACTCTTTCCCTGCACATGTGCACACTTTAAACACACCTTGATGCCACCAGAGATACCATTTCTACTTGACTTAAAGAAACCAGTTTGCACTTATTACTCAAGTTTCACTAGTCTGTGAAAGTGATTGCCAATATAAGTCAGCACGGAGTAGTGCTCATGATCCTGCCACCTAATAGATCTAGTGACAGGATGAAGGACACAAGCCATGTGCGTGGTTCAGGAACTTTGATCAGTACTTACTGCTGAGCCAAGCTTCTGGAAACAATTAACAACCGTGTATTCCACGTTTTCTTCTTTCTCTAGAACAAAATTTTAAAAGTAATTAGATGTTTCCCCTACTTGAGTAAACTTTGTACAAGGTACATGTTAGTTTTATAACAACTCTACATTTCTGCTTTATCTGTTTAGTTCCTCTCTACTACTTGGACACACCAAGGAGATGACTGAACTGTTAAATATGTACGATCTAGAGCATGAGCTAAAATTCTGGCCTTTGACAGAAAATGAGGCTGTTTAAAAGGGAGTTGTAGTGTTACTTTTTGTTGTTATGATCCTTAAAGGAAATGAAAAAAATTCCATGTTAAAAATTACATCTACTAAAAACCAATTAACACTCTAATTCCCAGGGAATTTTCCAAGGGAATGAAAAGATTGTAGGAAAGGAAAAGCTAAGTGACAACACAGAATGTGGGCAGCTGAAGGATCAAGACGGAAAAGCAAATTTAAGCCAGATTTTAATATTTTTAACACCTGGCTGCCATGTCTAATGAATATGTAAGGAAGTGTTCTCTTAAAGATTCTCCCTTCTCCTTGGGTAGGATGCAAATGCTAATGTAGTATGCATCTATGACAACACAAGGGCAACCTTATAAACTTGAAAATAATAGTTGATAGAAAGACCATAAGAGCAAATGTTTAAAGGCTCTCCAAGATCAGATGAATCCTTGCTCATTTCCTCACACACTTAAACACAGCTAATCTTCCTTCATCCTACATAGGTCCTGTACTCCTGTCATGACTCTGTGAGGACAGAACAAGGCAGTCACAGTCTGGATGTGTACCTATACACCACATCACTGCAAGCACCTGCCAGCACAGAACCAAACAGCAACAGTCTTATCAAGATTTGAGATATCTATCTTGCCACATACATTTCTCAAAAAAAGTATAACATTAAAACAATCACTGGAAAGGATGTTCACTGCCTGAAGCACTTGGATTTCCCAGAAAGATCAGTTTTGCTGCTCAGCCACTTTTGCAGATGACCAGAGCTACAGGACAAACATCCTGCAAAAGAGGATGAGTTTCCTTCTGATGTTGTGATCATTTTGCAGGCAAAGAGCATGCCTGCAGATAATGAGCTCTGCACCTACTTTTCTGTGACCATTGTTCTTTCAGAAAACATCCTGTTCTGATACAGCCTCTGGGAAGGATATTGCCTGACAAATTACATTGCTTGACTACTATCCACATTACCTGGGAGGGAGTATTTTATGGTATCTGAGGCTCTGAGCTGACTTTCTAGGGAATTGCAAGGAGAACTCCGTGGGCCACAATCTCCTGGTCCTGTGCCTGCATGTTCACTCCCTTTGGCAGCTGAAGTGCATCTGCACAAGCAAGGTAACCATACACAGCACAGAAGTCAAACCACTTTTCATAGAATCATAGAATAGTTTGGGTTGGAAGGGACCTCAAAGATCGAGTTCCAACCCCCCTCTAAGTCTTTACACTGAATTACTAATATTGGATCCATTAATTAGTTACTGTATTTGGAGGGTGATTTAACAAGTTCCCCAAAATGTGAAACAGTTATATCCACTGAAACTTTACTATAATCAAATGGAAGTTATTAAATCATATAAGACAGTGACATGTCTCCATCAAAAAAAGGAAGCTAGGAAACATTCATTTGACTTACATATATATGTCACCTATAAGATGCTTAGTTTCTATGACAGGACAGTTGGCGGACAAAAATATTTCATTGGGAACTATGTCTTAGTAGCATATGTTTCCTTATATTGCTATAAAAACGATCCAGTAGGATTACAGTACTCCAATCATGTACATCTCTTAAGTCAACATAATAAAACATTAAAACTTCCTGATTAGCCTTCAGATGTAGCTGAAGAATTTTGTATATAACACATGAACCTCCTACTGAAGTGAGCATACTCAAGTATGTGGGCTTACTTAACAGGGAGAAAGAAGATAAGACAGCAGCAAGCAAAAAGACTGCTTCAAATCACAACACTATGTGCTTTTAATCTAAATTTTAAGCACTATTTAAGCAGATACCACTCAATCCTATTTTTCTTAAGAGAAAGAATAAACTATTCAAATGTAGTCTCGGAAGAAACTCAAAGCAATGGTACCTATAAGCATGGGTTTGCAGGAGTTTGAAAGGTATTTTAAACAGCTTCCCGAAGTTACATTTATGTATGTTCCAAAAGCATCTGTTTAAACTAGCCTTCTGTGGAAGGCTAATTGTCCTGAAACTGTTTCAACATAGAAGAAATTCTCATGGAAAACCACCCCTGAAAGCACAAGCTGACAAGGAAACAAACCAAGCAAATTTTTGTATCTAAGGACATTAGTGGGAAAAAAGAAAAAAGCAAGAGAGGGAAAATGTAAGCAGTAGGGTGAAAGAACCTTTTTCACAGGACAAGTCTTTCACTTGCCACATTGTTCTCCTTTTCAAATCAGAGAAATACAAACCAGGTACAGCTGAGACTGAACATCACTATTATACCCAATGTAAGTGGTGGCTCCTTTAGGAAATGTATCTCACCCCTTCTCCTACCATGAAAGAAAGGAAACAATGCAACATACTCGGAGAGCACTGACATTCCCTTTTCTGATTCTGGTTCATCCAGCATTTCCACTGCAATAGAAACAAACAATTTATACTCTAGTGCTGGCAAGCAAAATTTTGACATTTGTTATCTCCAAAAACGGGAGAATCATGCAACATGGCTTTACATGCAAAAAGAAACTAAACTCAAAGTGTTGCTTAAATAATTTTAAATTGATTCTGATGCACAAATTTACATAAAGTAACTTCTTAGAGTTGCTTAGGAAACATGTATTTCAGAAATCTAGCAGCAAAGAGACTAAATGGCTTAGCATCCTACCAAAAACCAAAGCCAGTATTGAATAGAACTGGTTACTCCACAGTGTTGCACATACAACAAAGCAGGGATGAGGAAAAAGGCAGAATGGAATAAATTAAATCACTTGGTAAGTACAATAGCTGCCTTACAGCTATTTCTCCTTCAGCATTTCACTCCTCATCCCCACAGCAAAGGAGCTGCCAATAGAAACGTACAGGATCTTCTGACACTATAAGTGTTTTTCTTAAATAATGCCATTTAATAGAGACATCCTTGCCGGTGGAAGTAAAAGGAAACCAAGTTAACTAGATCTTAAAGCAATTCTGCTTCCCAGCTTCCATGAAAGTATTGCACATACAAGAACATGCACAATGAATCTAACTTATCTTCAAGACAAACAGCAGTGATGCTCAACTGATTCCCTACACAGCAGTTACTTTCATTACTGGTCTAATTGGCCTTCATCCATTTTCCAACAAATAAGTTTTAACGCATTGTAGACATAAAATCCTCACAAAGTGAGGAACTATTATTTCAATGATAAATAATTGGAGAACCAAAGTTGTGTGATTCATATGTTTTAAGTCCTACTGCTCTTAGAAGATGGGAAATTGGAAAATGCAGCAGAGTTGCCAAAAAGTGGATTTAAAATATGGATCCCAGAACAGGCATGGTTTCTGTGCTCTGAAATGCACTAAAAAAGGCCTCACCATTGACTATTTCATGGTCAAAAAACCTCTTTACTCCTGGACTGCTTCTGCCGGTTTCCAAGTTCTTCACTGAAAGGAGGGAGGAAAAAACAGACGTACATCAGGCCTCACTAGGTTAGAAGCTTGTAATTCCAGGAAAAACCTAAGACAATAGGACTAAGGAACAAGTAAGGCCATTTTTAATATCCCAAAAGTAGGTTAAGTATCAGCTCCCTCACTTTTCAAATGAGGGTCTGTGTAAGGTGCCCGAGCCCTGAGTGGGACACACCTGGGACTGGCACTGCCACACACCCGAGTACAGGCGGGTGCTACAAACTCCCACTTTAAGCCTATTATATGCACCGCTTTAGCCTCACTCGCCCACCCGCTCCCTTCACGCGGGCCGATGCCTCCCGAGGGCCATCAGGGTGTGGTGCAGCCCTGGGCCCCGACCTGTCGCCAGGAGAAAGCTCCGGTCGCGGTTCACGTGCTGCAGCACCC
>VZTY01024643.1:370477-391899 GCA_013400935.1 Turnix velox
AGCCATTCGTTAAAATTTTTCGTGAAGGATTCATTATCTGCGTTGAAATAGGGGGAAAGCACTCCTTGGAAGACGCCGCATCTTAAGGTGACTTTGACAGTTCTCCCCAGAGCGGCTCCTCCATCAAGGAGGTCGCGACCGAAAGCCATACGGCAGCCGAGAGCGGCGAGAAATACCCCTCCACGGCGAAACACCTGTAGCACAGCCCAACGTGAGGCAGCGCTAACATAGCCAGAGGGGCTGAGACTATCAGCGCCGACGCCCAATCACAGGAGAAGGACGCCACGCCCAATCACAGAGCGGGACACAGAGCCCACGCCCAATCACGAGACGTGGAGGGCAACAGGACCCGCCCCTCGGCCTCAGAGCTCATCGTCGCCTCCTCTGGCGCCTGCGCTGTGCGCATGCGCCTGGGTGTCGGCCGGCGGCCGGCGGGGCGGTTAGTGAGGGCCGGGCCGGACGCAACGGGTGGGGCGATAAGAGTCGGTGCGGACTCGCCTTCTGCCTTAGTACGGCTGGGTCACTGTGGTTGGGACTGTAGTAGGGGTGGTTGTAGCCCCGTCGTCCCTGTGCAGCGACATAACTCTCCTCAGTGCGGAGCGCGGCCCTTATCCTCACCTCAGGCCCGGCGGCGATAGCGATGGGTTCCCGGGCGTCCACACTGCTGCGGGACGAGGAGATTGAGGAGATCAAGAAGGAGACGGGCTGTGAGTGCGGGGGCGGGAGACGGCACGGGCTGGGAAGGAAGTGCCATGGGATCTGGGTGCCCGGAGCCGGGCAGCGGCCTTTTCTCTTTGGCAGCGGAGGTGCCTCGGCCACCCGTGCCACTGGTTGTCCCCTCGCCCTGCTTGGGGCTGCCAACCCGGCCCTGCCTGGCGGGGAGGAGGCGAGCGCGACCGCTGCCTTCCCCACTGCAGTGACTCTCCCCTGGCCAGTACCCCGTTGTCTCCAGCAAGTGGAGAGGGGCGGATGTGACTCGTAGGCCTGGGAAGCACCTCTTCTTTCGCCTTCCCGCAGCCCGTCACCGCGCAGGAGTGGCCTGGGAGGAGGGCGCCTAAACCTCCTCCGGTGCTCTGCCGCTCTCCCGTTCGCTGCCGACAGCTGTTGACGGTGGGGGTAGCTGCTGGTGAATGAGGCGCTCTCTGGGCTGTAGGCGCCAGGGGCTGGTGCTGGCCCGGCGTAATGGAAAGGGACACCTGCCACCTCTCCGGCCGGGATCCGCCAGGCCCTTCGGCTCCTGGCTGTGCTGGGGTTGTGGGGGAGATCTCGCGTGGGAGCCGTGACAGTGGCTGAAGGAGGCGAAGACTAACTCTACAGCGGCAGCGAGATGCGGGTGGGAAGGAAGGGAAATGGTGCTCCTTGTAGCTATTGAATTGTGTTTGGTCAGAGAAAGCTCGGTGCATTTAGAAATGTGTCTGTCTCTTCACGTTGCTGGAGTTGTTCTTTAGGAGCTGTTTTTATTCTGAAAAAAACTCTTACTATATAGTGATGTTTTTTTCCCCAAATGTTGTTTTATGGACCGTCGCTGAAGTTGCCTTAAGGTTAGTCAGAGTGTATGCCGAGTGGCTTTTTAAACATAAAGCAGTAACATAACTTGCTGAAGTTAGGAATGGTGAGCTATGAAAGCTGAAGGTTCCTGCACTGTCCAGCAAGTGGAAGAGCATTGTTGAAGCTGTACTACAGTATATAGCTAATTTACCCCATAGCATTTTATTGAGGCATTCTCCATAATTATGAAGTATCTTAGGAAAGAGAACACCTTTATTACTTTAGCTAGGTGTAATAGTTACTTACCTGAGAACTTTAGCAAATACTGAATTATAGTATATGGAAAACAGTCTCCTAATTGGCTGGAGAGAAGTTATAACATAGGTATCACTTTTAGGTTTTTTTCTTCTTTTTTCCTTCAGGTAAACAAGGTCTTCCCAGTTCATTTTTTTTCCTGCTTATGCTTGCTGTTCTCTTCTTGCTATGTGATAATTCTTTGCAGAATTTTTCCAATTGAAATGTTCTGTATTTATTTTAGGGGGTAGTTTATGCTTGTCAGAGAATAAAGTAGCAGCAGAGAAAGAGTAGAAGAAAACTAAGACAGTAATGGCTAGCATAACTGTCAGCTGAGTGAGTTAACATACTTTCCATGATCCTTTTTCCATCTGTCAAGGGAACCTTTCACAGGAGAGCTGTGATAAACAAGTAGGAATGTCCAAGTCTGCTTATCTAGCAAGAACTTACTGTGTGTTTCTTTTTGATATCAAAGGTCATCAAGTAAAGGTAGCCTCGCCTTAGTTATAAAGATGCTTTAAAAAATAAACCTCAAATCTGGACTGGTCTTATAAAAGGCTTTATTTTTTTTTTTTCTTGACAGTATTTGGTTTTGTTGTCAGTGGTGCTTTATTTCTAGAATTTTACTTATATGATGGTTAAATAAATTCCATTAAGATAACAGTGCAGGCATTCTTCACAATACCTGCTTGGGTCTAGTTAGCCTCTAAATACTTTTCTTACATCTTTAAAGGGGGGGAGCTTAAAGTTATCAGTGGTTTTAAACTTTCTTGTGTTTTTACTAGTCAGGTCTCTAATATAATTTTTAAAATCGGGTATTGCTAACCTTCTCTGACTCATGCTTGCTTGTAAGTCATCACACTGTGATTTGGTTTTATCAGATCTTTTCCCCTAGCCTGTAACCAGGCTCTAGGAATGGTTTTCCTTTACCTTTTGTACTTCTGTAGGTAGGTGGAAAATTCCACCTCATACAGGTGCAAATATTTACACAAGGTAGGGGAAGAACCCAAACAATCAACCCAGGATGCTGATTTACCTGGAACAAGATGCACAAGGATAATGGGAAGTTAGTGTTAATGAATATAGTATATTGTTAGAGCTGTTGAAGCAGATGATACTTAATGTTTTACCGTAAGAGTCTGAGAAAGGAACTTCAAAGACATGAAATAATTTTACAGTACTTCATGTCCATCTTGAACTGATGTTCTAGTAAATGTTTCACAGTAAGGAGGCAAAAATAAAAGAACATGATTTGTTGATTCATTGGTGTGAAGGACTGACCAGAACATTTCAATTTGGTTGAGTTTAACTATGGAATTATACAATTTTACTTGTAAATTTTATAAACCACAAAGATGAAATACTAATGTTGCTAACATAAGTTAATATTCTTTAACTGAACAAATTTAAGGTACTTCTAGGAGGCTTGAGGCATAGTCTTTCAAAAGCCATGCAGTGACACTAATCTCTTAAATGAAATTTAAATTTGGATTAAAGTTATATATTGTTTTGTGTATACTTATTAGCGTAATAAGTTTAGTAACATCAGCAAAGGTAATATTTTGATGTATTTAGAATAACATTTTCCCAGAAAATCATGTGGCAAAAAATCTTCATCAGAAATATCAGTAATTGATGTTATGCCTGAAATTGGCAGTCCTAAATCTTTTATGATGTTGCAGAGACTGTTGGCTTTGCATAAGCATTTTCAAATTTGAAGCAGAAAAAGCCTACAAGTAGTTATAATTTCTTTTTGTATTTCAGTAACAACTATAAAAAACAGAGGAGAGGTTGTAGATGTTGCTTGTCTGCATTCTGTTCCAATTTTTTGGAAAGCCATTGGAATGTAACAGTATTCTAACTATTTGGTTCACACCCTTTGTTCCCATGCTTTGAAGCAGTCTACCTAGGGTTTAATAATAAACTAATCTTCATATCAGATCTTGGGAGAAAAAATATTTTTAGTATTAACAATTGATGGATTTTTTGATGCACATATATGTATTTTCTAGGTTTATAAGTATCCTGTTTGATATCACTAATGGTTTAGGCAGGAGTTTCAGAGTGTATAACTGCAAAATAAATTCTAATAATTAAACACAAACTAGAGGATACAGCTCCTGCTCTGGGAATTTTTACTTAAATTTTTAGAAGGGTCTTAGTTGGATAGCAGAATGGATATAGTTGTTTCAGCTACCTTTATACGTAAACTGCTGATTTTTAAGAAGCAGTCATAAACTGCAGATCCTGTTTCTGGTTCTCCTATGGTCTGTGGGTAATGTTAAAAAAAATAGTTGAATGGGAAGGCACTCAAAACTGTATAATGAGGCAGCTTTCAAGATGGATGGGAACTGAAATGAAAATGAAGAATCTGAGGTTGGACCTGAATCATCATATTTTCTCATACACCTTCTTATTTAGTATGATGTTAAAAACATTTACTCTACTGTCAATACCTACATACTATTTATCACATACTGGCTGTTAAGTACAAGTTCAAACAATGGAGTTCCTGATATTAGTTTGAAATGGTAGCTGAGTAGGATTCTTACTACACTGTTACTTTCCAGAGGTAAGTGGGAGTATAGGATTACTTATTAGAGATGTAACTCCAGGCTATTTTTTACAATTTTCATTCATTATATCACTTTATTATTTAAAGAGTTACTTAAAACACTAAATCAGAAATGCTGTAATCTGAAATACCTAAAATACTGTTGCCTGCTTAATTTGAGAAATTGAGTAAGTTGCCAGGTCTGATTTGTAGAGAAGGTGGAACTGAGCAAAATGCCCTGCCCTGTGCAAAGAATAAAAGTTACTGAGGAGACAATAGGAAAAAAGAACAATCTATAGTTGCTGGCAGGTCACCCTAAAGGAGGGAAGAGTTGAAGCGAATAGCCTGGAGAAAGAGCAAACCTGAGAAAAGTATGCTTCAGTTGTTACAGATCAGACAACTGCTGTGCAGCCTGTTCCCAAATAAATTTAACCAAAGCATTGTACATGTTAGTTTAGGCTTTTTAAACAATCGAATCTGAAGATGACATCAAGTACTAGTTTAACATTGTAGAGAATTATTCTACCTTTACTGAGTAAACAAAGTTAAATTCAGTTTAATGTGTTTATTAACTTCATCTGAAGAGTCTCTGAATAGCCAAGATCTTCAGTATTAAAGGAGTTGCTGTTCAGGATGGGTTTAAATCCCTTCCATCATGGGCTATTCTAAAGACTCTATCTTGGGTTGTCTAATATCTTGCTGGTGTTGACACCATTATGCTAAAATGAACACTGGCTTTGCAATTTCTGTTTTAAATTGCAGGTTTTGAAAGTCAAGTAACTTTCTACTTGGGTTGTGTCCCAGCTCCCTTCCAAACTTATCTAGGGATAGTTTTTTTTAATTTTTAACTCGATGTTCTGAGGCCTAGAAATTACTTTAGTGACCTTCAAAAATGAACAGATTGTTTAGATTGAGGCAATCCTACAAAGTATTTAGATGTAAAATCTCTCTGACCACTTTCCAGGTGCAGAAAAACAGTACATTTTCAGTCTTTAGATGAAAAAAGGCATGAGGAGCAGTGATAAGCAAGAGAAGGAAAGATACTACACCAGATATCTACATTGTTATTATGAATGATGTGGATTCTTTGCCATGAAGGAATTAAGGGAGATTGTGAATTGGATATCTTTTTAATTGATGATTTCTGTATCAGATAACCAAAGTGTGGTAGAGACCAAAAATAGAAGTGGCTGGAAGGCAGAGTGACATGGATTTTTGAAGAATAGATTGTTTGTGGATTCTTGATTATTAAGACTTCATTTACCGCATAAGAAGTCCCTAAGCTGCTGCTAGCTAGTTGCTTCCAATGTAACTTGCTGTGTGTATGTTTGGGGTTTTTTTGAGCACTGTTTCTGACAACAGTATTTCATTGTAATGGGGTCTGTTCCTTTGAGAAGTCATTGACATGCTAATTATTTTTTTCATTTTCTTCAGTCTCCCACAGTCAAATCACCCGCTTGTACAGTCGCTTCACTAGCCTAGACAAAGGAGAAAATGGCACTCTTAGGTAAGTATAGTCACTAGTATGTCCTTGCATTGACGTGTATCTGTGACAGTGGCTTGCTATTGCAGAATGCCTGAGTGGTTTTTTTTCGTATGGTGAATCAGTGAGGATGTTGTAACAGGTTCTTTTATAGCTACTGTCTACATGGACATTCAAGTTTGTTCCCTTGTATGAAAGGTCACGGGAAATCTGACTGTTGAACTGAGTCAAGTTGCTCTAAATACCAGGTGTGCTTACTGTAGTGCTAAAGGTTTGTAGCAGTTAATGCAAGAAACGTCTAATTTGAAATCCAAGGTCTGAAAATAGGTGTTCAGAGATGTTAAACCACATTTTTAGGTTATTTCTTATCTTTATTTGTGTTATAGTAATTACAAGAATGGCTCCATTATGTCTTCATCCAGGCTTTCTTAACAAAAATTTTTATTTTTGGGAGCATAGATTCTTGATTGTTTTTTGATGCCTGGTGTCACTTAACACTACTTTGATATGTTTTTAACTTTGCACCTCTTGCTGAACGCTCATGTCTTTTAGTATGCTTAAAAATACAGACCTGGATGCAAGTCACCATGTCTAAAGAAATACATATTTTCCTCTTGAAAGTAACAGTGCAGGATATTCAACAACCTTTCAAGAGTGTTTTCTGTCTATTATTTATAGACTACAGAAATTATACTTTCTTACAGCTTGATTATAAGATGAGGCTTAAACTTTTATCTGTAGAATGCTTTTGATTGATGGACTGAGTCTGCTGGAAAGAGTATTCTCAACTGAGAACTAAATTCTAGTGGGATGATTGCCTGTTAAGATATGACTCTGTGTGCCGTTTTTGTTCTCTAGCTTTCCCCACTCCAGTTATTGTATTGCACATTGGTATTGGTTTGCTCTCTATTCAGTGAACTAATTATGAATTATGGTTATTATAAATTGCATATTATTCTTCTTGTGCTGCCTGCAGTTCGTGTCAATATTATGGAAGCATATGACAAACAAGAGCTGTTCATGATTGTGCCAGGGTGCAGTTTTTCACCAATGGAGTTGGTCTGAGACCATACTACCACTGAAAGTGACTTTTCTGTGTGGGTCCTGGTACTTGAGGCTTATATTTAGAAACTAACTTACAGCTATGAAAACTTACCAAGCAAAACAACAAAAAAGGAATCTGATCAGTCTTCAGGTGGATTTTGTTTCCCCACTCACAACATAGCTGCATGTGCCAGAACCAGTGCATAGGGAAACAGGAGAATGCAAGAGAGCAGGAAGGGGAAACGGATGTTGTTGTAATATTGTATGCAGAGTCTGGTTGGCATGGAGTTAGTTTTTTTTTCATAGCAACTCCATCCCAGTAAACATAGATTCAGATATCAGCTGAGGGTTTTGTGTATAATTTTGCAAAATGTGATTGTGAGATGGACTGTAAGCATATAAAAGCCAGACCTGTCTGTGAACCAATGCAACTACTAAGTTAGAATTGCCACTTGGAAAGCAAGGATGGCAAGCTATAAGGCACACTGCATTTGGCGGTACTGCTGGCTTATTGCACTGTCCTTCCCTGAAGGAAATAGGCAGCTTCTTCTGGTGCCACAAATTGCTGACTTCTCAAGTTAACATTTAAGTAATTGGTTGTGGAATTGTACTGTAAACACAACTAGTAAGTGGTTATTTCTGGTTAAAATTATTCTCCCTCCCCATTTGGTTTGTGTAGATATCTGTAAGCTGACTTGTCTCCATTTATTTGGACTGTGGCTATACTGTAAGTATCTGGATGTGCATAGCTGAAAGGATGACAAAATGAATCCTGGGTGTGGAAACAATTGGGCAGGAACTTCTTAAGTCCACTCTGTTGCTGAAGCCAGTATATCATATAAATTGTAGCATTGGTTAATTGATAATTATGACATACAGATCAGCTGATGATATTATAAGTAAGGTTAGTACTAATTTTCTCAAAGTAAAATTGCTTCAAAGGAGAACACTGACAGCTTTCTTTGTGGGTTTAGTCTTAACTGAATAAGGCAGTGAATAAAGGCAATAACTGGTCTAGGACAATTTAAGCTTAGCAGAGTCTTCTCAACTCCTCCTTTCATCTTTAAATTCACCTGTGATGTCCACAAAGTCTGTATAAGCTTCAAAGTGATTGTACTCAGTTTATGTAAGAGGAGTAATTAATTAGATATGCTGTGAATGTCAGTTGCCCAATGCTTAGTTTCATAGTGTTATGCATCAGGAGGAGATTGCCTTTTGTTGTTGGTAATCATATGACATGGTACTTAAAAGAAGGAAATGAAGTTTGTCTGGAAAAATCCCAACAATTGTGAAGACTTATCCTTTAACTTGCTGTCTTTGTCTCTAAGGATGGACTTCTTCTGAGCATGGTTGACTTCACTGGTGTTCAAATTTTGAAACCTGTCTTGGCACTGACAATATGTGGAAGCATTTAAGACAATGGAAGAACTGCTTACTGGAAATAGAGGGAGAACTGCAATTCAGAGGGTTGTGAATGTTGGTTACTGAAATACCAGTCAAAGAACTTAGTACTTTGAGAGAAGCAAGACAAAGATATCACTTAATGTGTGTAGAAGACATGTTTGCTATTTGTTTAGTGCAAGCAAAAATAATTGTTCTGTAAAGGCGTTACACCTTTGACTTACAAATCAGATGTGACAGAAATTACTCATGTGCCTATGATCAGGAAAAGAAGTGTTAGGCAGTTATGGCATGAAATAAATCTGACTTTGTACCATCCTTCTGAAGAAGGGGAAAAGCTGTGTTGTCCTTATCTAGGTATTAAAAATGAGCAAGGTAAAGAGCACTTTGTACAGAAGATCTAGTAGATAATGATTAATCACAGTGGTTAGAGAAGATATTGTTCATTGTGGAATTACCATCAAAAGCTGAAATCTTTCCTAACTAGATGTTTCTCTACAGTGTACCTATATGACGTTTTAAGGCACTTTTTTAGAGTTAGATGTGGGAGAATAGTATTAATTGAGATAGACTTCATATTGTTTGCTTTGGCTTGTTCTCTTCTCCTTCCTCCCCTCCCACTCTCTAAATGACTACAACTATGGTTACTGATTAATTCTTACAAATTCTTTAAAAGGATAGAGAAATAGTATATTTTTTTCCTTAGCTTCACTTTTGTGAAACAAACTGAGTATGGTTCCTTGGGCTTGCACCATCTGAATTAAACCAGTTTGTTAAAGCCAGGACAAAACCATTCTTCTGAAAATTCTGGTCAGCTTTGATTTCAGTGTTGTGACGTGCCAAGTTCCCATAACAAAAGCTTGATACCCTTGGGTATCCATAGCTACCTCTGAACTGTAAAATCTGAGTCATATCTGTTCTGCTTACATTCTAACTATGGGTCAGGAGGAAAGCAATATGTGTGCTCTCTTCTTTACATTCTGATTTATGAGATGAGGAAATTGAAGTGTTGACCAGGATAAATATGTGCTTGCTTCAGTGAGTTTCATGTTGAGCTGTTACTGAAGTATACACTACTAAAGAGTACATATGCTCCAAAATTTATCTACTTCTAAGTATCTTTAGACAGGAAGGTACAGAGCTATGAAAAGGTGGTACTTGTCTGAACTGCTACTTTTGCATATGAGTTCTGCATGGAGCCCTCCCACTTAAAGTAGTTTCTTCTGAGCTGGGGAAATGTCAGGTTAAGAACTTCAGATGTACTTTTTTTTTTATACAGCATTTGTTACAGCCTGGTGAGCATTGAAGAAGGAAAGTGGGATAAGTATTCTGAAAGCTAATACATGAGGAAAATAGACTCAGTGAGCTGTTTGTGTATCTCATGCTTATGAAAGCTGCTCTCGAGGTAGTGTCTCTTGGAGAACTCGGAAAGTCTCTGGTCCTGAGAGAAAGGATAACAAGACCAAGCTGAGATATCTGTTAATCTTTGTCAATGAATTAAATTGTATCAGTCTGGAGGGGTGTCAGGCTTTTTCTTACTAGTTCAAACTGATACAGCAAGATTTCAAAGTGTAATGGAAAAAGTGATCTCAATGTGGAGTTCTTTACCTTGTGCTTTAGAAAATGCAAAAGATTTCTAGCTTAATCCAAAACAGGCAAAGCAGGCAGGATGTGTTTGGATTGGAGAATGATAGGAACTGGAACAGTCCATACTTCCATCCTCTATCATGTTTTATTCACACTGCTTCCCCAACACCGTGTTGCTCACCTAGTAACCTTTGGCCTTTGGTACTTCTTGGCCTAATGTTTATAAAATAAATAATTCTCTGATAGCTAAATAACTCCTAAAAATGGTCTAGAGCACATGTAAGGATGACTGTGGAAGAGTAGGATTCCCATCCTCTTTCCCTGTCTGCTCCTATCACATCTTTGTCAGCTTTAGCACCATTAGATTTTTGATATTTTTTTGGTTACTGCTTCAGGCTGCTATTCAACAGAAAGATAATTGGGAGGATGGAGAGGAGGAAAATGGGGAGCTTTTCTGGGGAGGCTGGTGAGATACACTGGACCACCAAAAGTTTTGATGAAGATAACCTTAACAGAAGAAAGGAGCAATTAAACCTTATTTGTATTAACCTGATAAATCTGTTTGACTATCTTGAATGATACACAGTGCTTCTTTTGCTTCCCTTTTCCAAGTAATTTCTTATCTATATCCTCTGGACCTTTTTCCTTCAGTGCTTCTGCTTTGTGTATCATTTGTTTCAACTTTGTTTTACTTTTAATCTCTGCTCAGCCCTACTCTTGTAATCCCTGGTGAGGGAGCTGTATGGTCTTCTGCTATCTAGAAGTAAAGGAATTATACACAATCATAAATAATTGAATTTTTTAAAAGGAAGGGTTTAATAGGTTTCTTGCAGCCTTTAGGTAAGGCAGAGCTACGTTTGTAGTAGGAATTAGCTGTGTGCCTTGGTGGGTACATCTGAGTGTGGATGTGCTGACATATACCTTAGATGGTTGACTTGCATAATGATGACATGCAGTTAAATGTTGTTCTGCACATTGTTTAAACAAGGATTTAATATAAGCCTGGTTCTGGGAAAGGGATGTTAGAAGGGCTTGTTGCTATGGCACATGCCTGCAGAAGTAGAGGGCATCATGTTTCCTGTAAGCTCCAGCCTGAGCCAGGTGAAGTTGGTCCCTAATGACTGCAGGAAGTCTTGGTTTATGATGTGGAGAATAGCTTGCGTTATGCATTCATTTAGTTTTATGGCTGTTGCTGCTATTTCAATTATAACACTCACTTAGTAATGTGCTCTTAATAAGCAAAAAAGGTCTACTGCAATCCTGATAATGACAGGACAAGTTGATTTGAAACCTGTGGAGTTATTTGTGGTTAATTGTTAATCTGTTAGAAAGCAGAACAACCGGAGGCTGAAATGCCAAGTGTAAATTGAGGCTCAGTGCTAAGAAACACTGATATGCAAGATAAAATTCTGAATTTTATTCTAAATGGAAGAGAGGGCAGTTCCTTCCTTTACCTTGTGAATATTAATGTTGATGCTGAAGTCCTGTTGAAAAAATTTTACTAGGGTACAGGTTTTTTTACATCACTGCATCTTCTGCCTAAATTGCTAATGCATACTTTGCCCTTTAGCTATAGCTTAAATTGCAGCAGACCTGAAGGGTCTGGTAACAAGACGATCATGTTGTACAGATGTTAACTTTGCCTGTTACAACTAACTTGAATATAAGTTGGAGCAGAAGTTTGCTGGGTTAGATTAAAAATATGGTCAAGTTTTTCCACTGAGAGGTCAAACAGTTTAACTGTTTTGTAACAGATATAATGGGGCCTAACAGTGCTATGGGGTCACTGGGTGTGAGGAGTGCTATAAAATGCATTAAAAACTAGAATATCTTGCTTCTCTGCCATTGCCAGGATGGATTAGTAAAAAGGTTAGCTAGTTCCTTTCTTCCCTTACCTTTAAGGTCACAGTATCATAAAATGCCAGTATACCTTAGCACAGGCAGATTGAGACTTAGGTTACTTTCCCATTTTTTTGGTATAATGATGTCAATGAATCAAAATTTGTTGCTGATTGATTTAGTGAGCCTGGGTTTCAAAAGTATCAAATGTTTGGTAACCAAGCATGAGACTTTGACCTAAACTTCAAAAGCAGCAAGATTATACTTAGTAGTATTTTTAGAGAATGGGCAGGAGATAACCAATTATTCATTCTGACAGAACAGTAAATTTTACAGATTTACCTCATTGCTGTTACTTTTGCAATTTAAAACTTAAATTACCATGGAGTATATCTTTTACTGATAAATTGCTGTGTTCTGGGATGTATGTGTGTGTGTGAGGAAGAGCCAACAATGTCCAAAACCAAACCCGTTGACTGAAGTATTCAGTGAGATGCACTTGGTGTATCTGCCTTGGTCACACCTAGATGATCGCACCTCCCTGTTAGTGACATTCTGCTAGGTTGAAAATAGAAGAAAAATCATTAGCACAACTCTAAGAAATGTGTGAACTCAATTATGTTCATTTTTATATTGATCTGAAATGTGTTTGCATGATTTCTATTAGAATATGCATCATCTCTGGTGTTCAGAGTAGTGCTGTATGGTCCCACCATTTGGAATGGAGTATTCTGGAAAAATCATGTTAACTCATGTGGTTCAATACCAAAGTAATTTAACAGAGAGAGTTCACATTCATTTTTGAAGATGTACTTCTTTTCAAGGCCATCTCACGTGCTATCCTTTCATTAAATTGCTAAGTAGTTGGCATCATTACAGGAAGGTTTCTAGCATCAACAATGTTAGCATCTGAGAAGTGCTGTTAACATGATAAATGAACATGGCTTGGCATCTTTTGCTTTGTATCATTAGTCGATGAGAAAATATGATTTAAAGAGTTAGATTTTAAAAACCACTGAATCTCTTGCTGCTGCAGAAATAGGTATCAAAGGATGTTTTACTGTGAGTTCTTTTAAGCAGTTCTTTTGCCACTGACTTCAACTTTATGCAGACTTATTGTGTTCTTGCTTTACTTAGTCGTGAAGACTTCCAGCGGATTCCAGAACTTGCCATCAATCCACTGGGAGACAGAATTATCAATGCCTTCTTTCCAGAAGGGTGAGTTTCAACAGACTGACTTTGTGAGCAGGCCGTAGTAGTTTGCTGTGAACTTTGATAAGAGTGAAATGCTGATAACTAAAGCACAGAATTTGAATTTTATAATAATTGAACACCTCAAACTCACTATGTGTGTGGGTATATTGTTTTCTCTGCATGTTTTTGCATTCTGCAGAGAGATACTTCAAAGTCTTATGAGAGCCTTCTGTGCTTTATTCATTGACAAGCTTAAGCCTTTTTCATGGTTTTTCTTGCTGTGCTGCTGAATGGTTTTTCCATGTTTTTTTCTTGCTACACCTAAAGAAATTCAAGGGCATGTATGGACTATGGTTCTTAAACAAAAATGGAAGGAATAATGTTTTAAGCAGTATTGCAGTTAACAAATTTGGTCTTTTTCACCTTTTTGCCTCTTACTGTACTTTTCATATCAGATCTGGCCTTTTTGGGTTTAGTTTTTGATTACACCTATGGATTGTTATGTGGAATCTGTTCCTATTATTGAACACATTTGTAAAGATTGGTAAAGATTAGATTGTCTAATCAAATCATCATATCACCTAATACCAGGCAGAATTTCCTGTTTAGAAACCAAGAGTTGAGTAAAGTATTTGTGTACCTGGTTCCCACAAACTCCTGAGCCATTTGTCAGGGAGCAGTGAGCAATGGCTGTCCCATAAGCAAGAGGCAAGAGGGGCGGCAAAGCTGGCTGAGGCAATGTGCTTGCTGACAAAGGGCACAGCACCTGAATAAGAAAAACAGAGTAGGTCCAGTGACTGTTGTGAGCTAGCAGTCCAGTGGCTGACAGACAAGTTGGAGACAAAGCAACTGTTGGGTCAGCCAAGGAATCATAGTCCAGATCAATGAGCTAAAGTCAGACTTGGACATAGTTGTATGATAGCTCAGGCTAAAGGTGAGAGCCTGAGCTTAAATTGAGCTTGTGGGAATGGGAGGGGAGCTCTCAACAAGACATCTCACGCCTTTTTTTGTTTTTTAATCTCTCATGTTTCCCAACAATGTGATTCTAAGTTGCCACCACACTGTTTCAACTGCGTTTGAGCATGTTAGCCAAACCTTGTGGAAGCAGGAGTGACTGCATGGTGCTCATGCTATAGACATACATGTTTTTTTTAACTTAAATGAAAAATTGCAAGCTGTGCTAAAACTGACCTGAAATGCTTATGCAGGGAGGACCAAGTGAATTTCCGTGGATTCATGAGGACACTAGCCCACTTTCGACCCATAGAAGACAATGAGAAGAGCAAAGACCAGAATGGACCTGAGCCCCTGAACAGCCGAAGTAACAAGCTTCACTGTAAGAAATGGGAGCTTTCTGTAGAAGTATTTAGTGTTGGTTTGATTTGTCTTTCTAGGGAAGAAGTGAAAGGAGGTTGTGGTCTTCGGGACAGTTGATTCCTGTGGAATGATATCCTCTAATTCTTGATGTTTTAAAAATTTTTAACTAACTTTCAAGCTTGCCTGTTTAGAGAGTCAACAGCCATCTTGTATTGGAATTTGGTGGATTTAGTTGACTTTTGAGTAATGCATATGCTTTCCAAATGTTTTGTGTTAGTCTTGTGAAATGGTTTGCATCCAAAGTCATTTTAGATTAAGATGCTTCATCCCATACATGAAAGGGCTTTTCTGTTCCTTTATCATCTTTATAATATAGTGCTTTTTCCTCACCTTCATCTGAGTAATTTCTCAACTATTTGGATGTCTGCCTGTGGTATATGAGCAGAGTGCTTTTGCTCACTAATCAAAGTTGGCAACAGTCCTCGGAGGACTTTGCAATTTCTGTCATATCTCATCCAGAATATAGTTAAAGAGAATTAATGATAATGGCAAAATGGTTGGCTCTGAAATTAAAATGACTGAATGTATCTTAGTGGTGAGCACTCTTTCATGACTTGGGGCTTTGAAGAAATACCTCTGCAAACAAAGTGCTTCTGAAACTACTCATACAGAGTACTTAAATACTCTGTACTAAAGATTTTTTCACTTCTTGGCAATAGTGTTATTTTGATATGGTAGTAACACTATAGAACTGAATATGAATCTTATGGTGAATTAAAATTCTAAGCTAATTATCTTTAAATAATATATGGATACTTGCTACTATTTTTTTTGGAGAAATGTGTTGTTTTGAGCAAAAATAATGGTACTTGAATTCAACTGCTCTTTCTTCCCTGTAGTTGCTTTCAGATTATATGATCTGGATAAAGATGACAAGATTTCCAGAGATGAGCTGCTTCAGGTAAATACCAGAAGGATGCTTTGAATGATTCCATACCCATTTAGAATGAAGGGAGTTGCAACAGTCTTCTCAAAAGAGCTCTTCGAGGAATTTGGTGGCTAATTGCTAATATTTGGCTTAAAGCTTTAGAAATGGTATGAGACTTCAATCTCATTTGGTGTAGCCTAGGCTGTTCTGTCAGACTGGGAATGCTAGGCTCAGATCTAAACCAGAGTGTTAGGCTATGCAAATCCTAAATATCCAACAAATGCTCTTAAGCCCTTTAAGAATTACTGCCCATAACTTTCAAAGTTCCATTTAAAAGGACTTTGCAGGGACAAGCCTTGAGGTAGGTCTGTGTATTCTCTTAATATAATAAAGCTTACTTAAATTGCAGCAAAGGTAATCAAAGTTCATCAGTGCTGCATATATGTGAAACTAGGCTTAAGCTAGGAGTAATTATATACTACTAATCTTGGGAAGCAGACATGGTGATTTGTGGTTCCTGATCTAGGAGAAGTATTTGCTTTTGACTACAGCTGCCCTCTTCTATCCGCACAGAAAGTAATGGCAGTCATTGTATGACCATATACTTACAAGCTTCCTGTAGGCAGTGATCTCAAAGAGCAGATACTCAGTCTGTGAGGGGAAAAAATAAACAAAAGCCTTGCAAAAAACCTTACTCATTTCTAATTCCAAAAGCTTTCTCATACTTCTACCACTTCTTGCTACTTAGTGGAAAAGAGTTCTTTGTCAAAGGTAACTACAAAAGGACAGTCTTTCCTGAAAGCCTTGATATAGAAAGGACAAAGAGAAATCTGTCTAGAAATTACTTGAATGGAAGTCCTCCTGAGTCTTGTAGGGTGTTATTTTGACAGTATACACAAAGAACAGATTGTATTTTTTATTGAACAAAAAATGCCACACCTAGAACAAGCTTCAATCTGGGCACTTCTGCATGTTACAGGTCTTACGCATGATGGTTGGTGTAAACATTTCAGATGAGCAGCTGGGCAGCATTGCTGACAGGACAATCCAGGAGGCTGATCAAGATGGTGATAGTGCCATCTCCTTTGCAGAGTTTGTAAAGGTTGGTAAACTACATTTTTAAAATGGTGGATGAAACTGCTCAGTAATGGATAAATCACTTGGATTTAATTGCAAATAGAGAGGAAAGTGGTCAAGTAGCCCTGTCTGCCTGCATTTTGGCCAAGCAAGCTTACTGCTTTTCTTGCCTTCATCAGGACATTTATTTTTTGTACTAATGATTAGTCCTTGTGTTTTCTTACTCACAAGCTGCATCAGCTACAGCACTACAGAAGCACTCTTTTGAAGCCACTTCTTTCTACACAAATAGCCTGACCAACACAGTGACAAGAGCATAGTAATTCTGATCTAATGGTCCTAATCAGTTTTCACCTTTTAGATTTTTTCTGTTGGTGACACAACCAGTTATCAGTGTTGAAATTCCTAGCTCCAGTCCTACAAATGACATCTTGGATGTAAATTGGAAGGGGGCAGATTTAGACTTGACATAAAGAGATTCTTTACAGTGAGGGTGGTGAAGCACTGGAACAGGTTGCCCCGAGAGGTTGTGGATGCCCCCTCTCTGGAGGTGTTCAAGACCAGGCTGGACAAGGCACTGGGCAGCCTGATCTAGTGGGAGGTGCCCCTGCCTATGGCAGGGGGGTTGGAACTCAATGATCTCTAAGGTCCCTCCCAACCCAAACTATTCTATGATTCTATCTTTTGTTAGTCAGAAGTATGTAATAGTAAGGAGTTACTATATATTCAGTAGAGAAAGCTGTGCTATAGCAGAAAAATTTCAACTTTATAGAAGAACAGTACTGACTGAGAGGAACCAGACTCATCTTGGAGATGGCCAAATATAGGACAAGAGGTGGCAGAAATAAATTGCAAAATCAGAAATTGTGGTTAGCTCTAAGGAGACCTTTTACCAGGATTATAGTTGCTGAAGATGCAGGACTTCCTTAGAAATGATTAAAACTTAACTGAGGCTCTGGCTTTCCTTTATTAAGCAGGAGCTAAAAAATGGGCTAAAAATAAAAATGCTGCAGAGCTGTCATCAAACTTGCATTTCTCTAATCTTGGAGTACTGAAGTCTACCTGAAACAGCATGGAGCACACTAATGTCTTTGTACCTTTCTATTATATAGAAATTTAGTGAATGAACTTGCCAGTCCAATTTTGCATTGATATCTTAGTGATGTTTGGGTCTTGATTTTAGCTCCTTGGTGACTGCTCTGCAATGCCTCTTCCTCTGCTCTGCTCTCCCTTGCGTTTCCTGACCATGCATTACCCATGCAATCTAATTTGGGGGATACAGGCATTCCTAGTTTGTTGGCAGACTGAAACTGCATTAATTGCATTTTGGTTGACCTTCTTATTTGAGCTTTAATGGCTGAGGAGTCTTTCCTCGGTAGTTTCTTACTGCAGAAGGAAAAGTACCAGTCTCTAGATGAAAGACTGGTGTGCCAAATAGGACACATCCTGTGTTCCCACCCATTTCCTCTATACTAGAGTAAGAAACTTTGTAGGAGTAAAGTATGTACAGCAACTTAAGTAGCTGTTTCTGGCTTTTATTACAGGTTTTGGAGAAGGTGGATGTAGAGCAGAAAATGAGCATCCGATTTCTTCACTGATGGATGGAGATTGCTTTCTACCCCTACTATATAATGAATAAACTTCATTTTCTCCTTAGCACCTTCCCACAGAGCATTGCTACTGGTGCGTGTGCAATACATCTCCAACCCCTCCCTGATTTGATTTACCAATGTGAACATTCCCTCTGCATCAGGAACAAAGGGAAATGGCTGCCATGCAACTTGTAAAGGAGCATTTTTTATATATATTTTTTTTCCTTCCATTTTTCCTTCAATTTTTTTTACCCTTTCTCCCTTGTCTCCTGCACTACTGTTTCAGCAGAAATGTTTCTTTTTATGTACTGCTGTTTCATCTATGAACTGATTCTTCTGAGCTCTGAATTTGAGAATAGAAAAAAGAGAACACACCACAGAAGCGCCGTCTGAAACACATTGGAGACAAGCATCTACTCAAATACTAAGTGCCATGATAATTCACTTTGCTTTCAGTAGCAACACTACGCCTGTCTCTTTCCTATTTGACTTTTTATATGCAGATTTGTTTATTCCTTGCTTCTGAATCTGCCTTTAACTTGAGGACTTGTCAATTTCTATGGCTTCACTGTATAACTAGCACTGAGTGCATGATGATAGGCTAGAATAAAGTGCTGTGAATAGTTACTCCTTATGGGCTTCATTGAGAGAGTCAATGGGAGAATCTAGGAGTCAGTCTGGAATATCCTCAGAAAGAATGGGAATTCTGCTCCAAGTCACTTAAATTGTTCCAGTAGCAGATACAGAAACTTGTTTCCCTTGAGTAGCTTGTAGGCTTGACTACCAGCAGACTATGAAGTGTCCCCTCCAGGTTCCTTTGCTGTAGGATCCCCCCCTCTCATTAGGGTGGTTTTGCCTCTGAAAGTGTACATAATGCAAGAGAAAGTCATGCCAGAACCTGGATTTTTAGTTCTGTCACTGCTCCCTGGAAATAATGTCATGAAACACAGTACTGATTTCTTCTCTAGGTAATTAGTAATTACTTGCATTTTGCAAAATGGAAATCCTGGTCCTTTCTATTTCTGTTGGGGGTAGTAGCTGTATGTATGAAAGCTCTGGCATAGTAAGAATATAATTTGGGGAAGTACCTATTCAGTATACTTCAGAATATTTTTCAACAGAAATCTCTGCAAGTGCAAGGTAATTAATACCATTAATGCAACGCTGATGATAAATTCACAGTATAGAAATTCATGATGGTTCAGTAGCATCATAATTTGCTGTAGCTAGATTGGCAAATGACCATGTAGTTTAACTGTGAAGTCTGGGAGGTCCTGATTAAAAAAAAAAAGTGGTAGCTACTTTATTGAAGAATTAATGTTATAAATGGCTTCTGTCATGTGTTAACATTTCTATAAATACTTACCAGTCTCAAACTACCCTCAAATGTGCATTTCCTTTTTTCAGTTCCTTTAAATTATCAGTTTTATTAAAAAATAACATGCAAGTCTGAAGAGTTTTTTAATTTGCTTTAAAATAATGAATTACAAAGTGAAATGTTGTACTCTATTGTTTTGCAGAGTGCAGCACAATTCCACAAAGAAATGTGTATGAAAACCCCTCTACTCTGTATGAGAAAAATACTGCAGTTTTATGGCCATGTAATGTAAAATTGGAATGTAAGGAAGTTAATGAATTGAAAAGTAAAAAATGTGTTTGTAGCCTTTGTGATCTGCTTAAAAGTTGGTGTTGCTCTCTTTGCGCTATATAGTTGTAACCTACAGTTGTGCCTTAATGTCCCAGTGAGACTGGATATTGTATTTATCAATCCATAAATAAACCTTCCACTGTATTTAGCAACCAATGAAACCCCCAAACCTATTCCTGTATGGTAATTGACTGTGTCAATGACTGCAACAATTAAATGTCAGTAGAATTGGTGCTAGCAGGCTTTACACATCAGCTACTTTCACAAATGAGCATGTTCTCAGATGTAGGAGTTACCCTCCATTCTGCTGGCAAAGTGGAGAAAACTAGGGCAACATGTTTATGTCCAGTATATGATATGCTCTCCTGTTACTGCCTATGGTTCCTGTAACATGAACTTCACATATCACCATGCTTCCAAGCTAGGTTTCCCCAGTTATGTTCTACTTAATATGATACATGGCTCCAATGGTAGTTTGTGAAGCCTGCCCTTATGAGCTCCTACCTTAGAAATCAAGTATTTTTACTATAGTAGATGTGCAGTAACAAAGGACACTAACCCCTGTACTGGAATGTACTTCTGATGTTAGTTATATAAATCAGATAGAAGCCACTGAATATTGTCAGTGTTCAGCATGTTTTTAAATGTAACTTTAAAGTGTCATTTAAATTAAGAAGTAGCATTGAAGAGCGAAAATGTTAAAATTGTTCAAAGCGAAGCAGTATGAATCTCTAGAAAGCTAGAATTTTTAGCATGCTTGATGAAATTAAATATGAAGTCCTGAGAATAGAGTTCATCTGTGGAGGTTGAAGAAGGATAAAATTATTAGATCAAAGGTATAACTAGTTAATTTCATCTGTCTTTTGAAAAAAGTCGTGTATGGAATAAAAATAAGCTATTTTCTAGTCTACTGGCAACTAGGAAGTACAGTCAATTTTCAGCTCTACATGCTTAAGTTGGCTCTATTGAGACTCTCTGGATGGTTGCCTGCTGAAAGCTATGGGTTGCAATTAGTTTTCATTAACTGCTGAAAGCTGTTGTGAATACTACAGGAAGCAGAAGTAGGTTTGATATCCTGATCAATCTTGAAAGGCAACAAATGAGTTGACTAAAATAGCTGTTGGCCCATTAGCCTGGCATCAAGTCTGGATAAAAAAAGGTTCCGGTTGCTGGATTTGACTCATGAAGAGCAAGGATAAAAATAAATGTTGGTTTCCATAGCTTAAGTGTGGAAAGTTACTTGCAAGGTCTGCTTCCGATTCTTTGAAAGTACGCTTTTGCTCATAAATAGCACATGGATACAATATTTAATTTGGCAGAAGCATTTCATTTAAGCTGACACTGCATAGTAGAGAAGTGTGCATTAAAGGGATGAATTGTGCTGGCAGGGCTTGCGGTACTTGTCTGAGATGAATCACAGCTAAATGGGGGGTGTTTCTCCAGAGTTTTCTGAATGGGTAAGTGCTGCTCTTCACGCTGTTCAATACACACGCACCCGGCAGCCTCCAGAGCAATTTTACCGCTGCTATAAAAACCCCTAATTTTCGCAGCTGACACAAAAGCTGGTGGAATGAATGAAGGCGATCGTTCGCCGCGGTGCTGGTTCAGCGGGTTTTTACACCGGGGCGGGGGGCGAAATGGAGGACGGGGAGCGGCGGAGCCCGCTCTGCGGGTCAGCAACTGCCGCGCCCCGGGGCTCTTCTGAGGAGCCGCCTCCCGGGCGCGCCGTGCTTTGAAGCAGGAGCGGGCTGCGGGTGGAGCCCCCGCGACGGCCACAAGGACGAGGATCCGCTCCCGATACCTCTGGCGCCGAGCTGTTGTAGGAACGGTGCCCGCCGCGTCCCCTCCAACACTCTTCCCCTACGGGCGGGTCTCCAGATGCCGGGGCGGGCCCGGACCGCGGTACCTCACCCCGCCGCCCGCGCCCCCGGTGGCGGTGTCAGGCATTGCCCCCGCTGCCGCCCCTGTTCGCAATC
>VZTY01024643.1:398675-417727 GCA_013400935.1 Turnix velox
GAGGCTACTGGGACTTTTTAATAATTCTGTGTGATGAGACAGTTCCACTTAAAGCGATGCATTATTGTTCCAGTTAAAGCTGTCAATTCAGCATATTTGAGAACATTCATATTACTTCCTTGCCGCAGTGGTTTGTTACTAACATGAAAGAGTTTCCTGCCTTCCTGGAGGCTGGCTGCAGTTGTGGCCATCTCAGTTCATGTTGAACTAGAACATGTCTTTTGATGACAACTTACCATAAGAAAGTAATTTACCCCTACAACTAAAAAAAGTTTCAGTAGTAGTATAGTTGGTTGAGAATGGCTGCTCTCAATAAAGTAGAAACCAGAAAATTCTAGGGAAAGAGGGAATTCAGTATTACATGAGCTACATTCTGTTGACATGTGATTTTACCCAAGGAAACAGAATGGCTTCTGTATAAATGCCTTTCATGTATGTTTTGGGTATGTGCTTCTTCTCCACAGCCTATTCTTAGTTAAAGTGTGTCTGTCTTGGGTCTTTCATACTCTGGCCAAACTCACCTGATTATCTTTTTCCTTAAACTAAAAGTGTTCAACTCTTCCCCTCTGGAAGGGGCAGCTAATCTTTTGTATCTTGTGCAAATTATCATGTATGATCTGAATAGCTTCCCAGAATTAAACTTATTTTCATTTGTTCTGTCTTTAGGTGCTGAAACTCACCTGATTATCTTTTTCCTTAAACTAAAAGTGTTCAACTCTTCCCCTCTGGAAGGGGCAGCTAATCTTTTGTATCTTGTGCAAATTATCATGTATGATCTGAATAGCTTCCCAGAATTAAACTTATTTTCATTTGTTCTGTCTTTAGGTGCTGAAGGGAATAATGATTGATCAAAAATAATGGTAAGTAACACTATAATGTTATTTAGGTACTAAGTATAAAGTACTAAGCCGGCCAAGTTTGTTGGTTGATATAAGTTCTTCCATTATTCTGTTTTGGTTTGTTTTTTTTTTTCTCTTTTTCCCATCTATAGAAATCAGTCATCAAGATCTTAATTTTTATAGGATATTTTCATAGAACTGTAGTGTTGCCACAGTGTTAGCTTTCACCTTGGGCTTCCCTTGAAAGAAGCTTTGATTTGACTACATTCTGGTAGTTAAGATGTGTAATCAAACCTGATATTCTGATCTTGGCTCTACCACAAACTTTTGGCATGTTTCATTGCAGATCTCCACATCTGTTTTCCCCCATCTTCCTAACAAGAATAAGTCTTTCCCAACCGTGTGAGCATGGATGATCAAACTCGCTTTCAGCTGAAATACTTGAGTGCCTCAGAGAGAAAGTGACGGTGATGTGTGTTCTATTTTCATTTTCATGATCTGCTTGCTACTGCTACCATAGGAGTTAAAAGTTGTCACTGGAAGGTTATTGCTGAACTTGATCAACTAAAAGCTTAAGGTAATTAGAATAAGATGTGAAATGAAATACAGTCAGAGAAAAGAGATAACAGGGTTGGAAAATACAGTGTGTGGCCATGTTTTTGTGTATGAGAAAGAGAAAAAAATTCTCTTTCACATGTTGTTGTAGTTTAGGAGATGGATAAGGAATGTTTCTGGCTCCAGCTGTGCAGAAGCAAGCACTCCTGTGTTACCTTCCAATCCAGAAGGGATTAAAATAAAAATACCATGTTTGTAACAGCTTCTGTGACTAAGTGATACCAGCTGGGTGAGTGTCACTGATGGTGTGAGGAGACCAATGACAGTTGTTGAAGTATGTCTATATTGTGGATGAGTGGTGAGAAATGAGTAAAAGGAAGTTCTTAATCTGTGTGGTTTTATAATTGCCCTAAGTGCTTTTACCCTCTGCAGCACTGTACAGTTTTGTAGTAATTAGGTAATTCAGTATCCCTCTGAATTGTGACTTGCTGTAGCAGAATATTCTGTGTGCATTGTGCATTCTAGCACTACCTCCACATTCTCATGCTGTGTGTTGGAGCCACAGTTAAGAAGCCTTGTAGCTAACTAACAGTGGTATATTTTTTGATGTGTTGCTTCTGAATAAGCAACTCAAGAGTTCAGCACTTCTGTAGTATTTCCATAGCCAGCTTACAGACATCTACAGTTAGTTATAAAATCTTACATAGCAAGGAATTATTGCAGTTTCTGAAGCCTGCTAATTTTCTCCATTAGAGTGAGGCTTTTAGAGTAATGGACCAGTGGGCATTGTAATGTAGTTTAGGAATCAAAATATAACACAATTGACATATCTTATTTCTTTTGTCTCGGGATTCCAGATCCTCTCCTGACTTCCTAGAAGAAGGTGGTCTTGTTGCTTTCTCATAATATACAAGATGTATTTCTCTTCTAGCAAGCAAAAAAACTGCCCTGCACTTCCAGCGGAATGAACAAAAGATCTCTCCACTTCCTGTTTCAACCACCTTGCCCAACATTGGATTCACCAGATGACTTCTCCCACAGATGTACCCAACTGTTTTATCAAATTTGAAAAGCAGAGTGATCAGCATTTGTTTCCTGAAGAAATGTCTTCTGTGACAGCTCTTCATGCAGCTTTCTGCATTCTGATTTAAAATGTGAAATATTGTGATCAGATGCAATTGGAAGCTGTTGTTCTTCACTGGTATCTTCGTCTTCATTTTAGCAAAGTTAAGTATTTCACTGTGTCACATTCAAATCAATAGCAGATAAAGTGTCTGCATGTTTTGCTATGTCAGACTCACTTGATGTGCATGAAAAGTTGCAACAGAAAAAGCAGAACTTTATTCTTTGTTCTGACATGAGGAAGAAATTTACATAACAACTGGGAACATCCCACATAGGTATTTTCTAGTCTAGAATCCAGGCTTGATGCTGTAGATAGATGTCTTGGTCTCAACTCACATAAAGCATCTAATGCACAGGAAGAAATGCAGGATCACCTTGTCTGCAGTGTGTGAATTCATCATCCCAGTCTGTAATCAGAATATGTATTTGCATGAGTGAAGCTGTGTAAGTGCTCGCTTTCACCAGAAGGAGAAATTACTGTGCACCATTTAATTTTTAGCAAATTAAAACGAAGCTTTAAAGGCCTCTGAGGTAGCAAAATAATGATTAGGTTTACACAAAATCATTCCCTCTCTTTGGCTTTTTATGAATCTTTAGCAGCAAAAGGAACAAAACCGCTACAGTAGAAGAGATGGGGCAGAACTTTTTTCTTCATTAAAGAAATCAACTTCTGATAGGATGGAACAGAGATGTAAAGTTGCAGTTTATCCAGTCAGCTTCCTTGTCAGAGTTTCTGCTTTTCCTGCTGCTGATGGAATTGGCTTTTAATTCTTCTCTGACTGAAATGACCTGTGTGTTTCCATCATATAGGTAGCAATCAACCCAAGGGAAACAGACTATTTGTGATGTAAGCAGGATGAGTTGAGAGAGAGAAAAAACACTTAGAATGGGCCTTTTTCTGGTTCCTCTCATTCCTTTCCAAACTAAGGCGCAATCTATTGTTCTTATGTTTACACAAGATTCTTTGTTTCCATAATTTGTCATTATATACAATGAAGTTTTCTGTCTTTCTGAGATGGGAGCCTATATTGTTTATATGCTCCCTGCTATGATATTGTATATGGCAATTAAGATTTCTTTGCAAAAAACCTAGAACTGGGATGTGTACTCTATTCCACTTCAAATCGAGCTCTTCTTAGTGCACCTTATTCCAAACTTGTGATTTAAAAAAATATGACTTACTAGCTTAAAATTATGTTTTCACATCTGTATCAAATAAGATTATATAGGTTCTGTTGAAAGGTTTTGGGAGGTAGTAGCATGGTTGGGGGGTTGTTTTAGATTTTCTGTTTTGTTTTCTTTTACCTTTTAGATAACTGCTGGAGAGAGACAACCTGAAAAACCCAATCATTGAAATCCTTCTTAACAATAGATTGCAAGGGCAGCATTCTGATTTTTAAAATGTTACATTTTATGGGACCAAGTTCCATAGCAGGATGAGGACAAGAGTTGATGTTTATCCTGATCATCAGAATAGAAATTAATCTGTTTAGACTTGCATTGTAGGAGTAAGATTTAGTGACAACTTTACCCATTTTTTTTTGTTTCCATGAAGAAAAGATCAGGCATGTAAGCTGAAAAGTGCTGGGCAAGATATCTGATATCTGATTAATATCTGATTAATTATCAATATGACAAGCAGAGAGATGCATCAAAATTGGGTGTAACATTGTGATGTGTGATACAAGTTACACTGGTCTTGGTGGGGCTACCACCTGTTTAGCCTGATTTCTTATGGGAATATAGGATTTCTTTGCTGAATTTTCTGGCATTGGGGACAACTAGAAAAGCACACTTCCTCTTTGGGCCTCCTTATGTTGAAACCAGTGTGATTTAATGTAGATGTTTGTAGAAGCAGGATCTATCAGTGCTAGAAAATACTGTCAGTATCATAGAATTATAAGTGGTTGGGTGGTGTCTGATGTAAGAAACATCTGATCTTTAGATCTGTGAATTTCCTGTTCTTCCTTTTGCCCGTACTTATGCTTTTGATGTTAGAGCTAGCAGTTGTTTCCTTTCATAGCCTGGGGACAGGAAGGTATTTTTATTTTCTGTGGACATGCACAACAACATAAGAGTTTGTCTGACAGAAGAGTAGATGCTTTAAGATCTTGGTTTTTCCATGGGTATAACCCTCAACATTTTGTAACCCTTTGGTGTAACAAAAAAAAATTGAATTGCTTGTTTTTCCCGAGTCCTTTCCATGATAATGTAAATCCACTACTTTTCAAGTTTAACTTAGAAGATAAGAGGACTGTGAGTTTCACAGAAGTAATACTCCAACAGTGCATGCCCAGAAGACCCCCATTAACATACCTTTCTGGCCAGCACCTTTACAAAACTGCTGTGTTAGGAAATGCTGCCTCAGCCTACTTACTACTTCTTGGTCCACTTTTTCTTGATGTTGTTTGGAAATCTTCCCATGTGAAAGATCACAAAATCGAGGGGCATGTGCAATAAATCACATATAAATATACATATATATTTTAATACTTGTGGACAAAATGATGTTACAAGTTGTTTGAAAACAACAAAATCACCAATGTCTTCCATTTTGAGATGTGTATAGTTCCATAAGCATTAGTGCTTTGTAGCAAACTGTAGTGCCATGTTAGGATCAGTGCATGAGCCTAGTAGTATTTTTACAATTTCAGAGTGACAAATTTATTAATAAACAGTGATGGTAATGTAATTAACAATAGAAGGGATACAATAGAAATCTCACCAACATGGTCTAAACATGCAGTATCCTCCCTTTGACAATGGCAACTTTATCTTTAGAAACTGAATGCTTTCTCTTAATGAGCTTCATAGAATCATAGTTGACTTTTTGTTGTCTTCTGTCCAACTGCAGTAGTAAGCTAGTGTATGTGAGTGTCCAGAATTCTTATCTCTGTCAATGGGATTCCTTTAGTCTTTGGAGGTGTTGTCCTCTATGTGTGTGTTTTTTATTTTATTATTACTAATCATGTGGTATACTCAGAAAAATATCAATATGTTAAGGAGTTTGTATGTGTTTAGTACACATCTCTGCTACCACAAGATCACTTACAAAATTTGTTAATTAAGTAAATTTTTTTCTAGATCTGACTGTATTCTTTATAACTACTTAAATATTATCTCCATTATATAGTAAGCTAATAGTTGTAAAATGCTATCTGCTAATTTTACATAGAGGACTTTTACCCATTATTCCAGAAATGGGATCCTTTTTTGGCTGAAGTCCTACAGAATCTAATAAGACCTTTGATGGATCCTGCATTTACATACATCTTAATAAGAGAATACAGTAAGGTCAGGGGCTGCTGAAAACAGCATTGCAGACTGTATCTGTGCAGCAGGCAATCTCTTACCTGTGGATCAGAGATTCCCCACCCATCCTGTATTTTAGTTAACTTCCAGTATTGCTTTCTAGCTCTAAGCTCAATTTTAATAATTTTTGTCTCTCCCACTGCTTTTTCTTAGAAGGAAAGTTTAGACCAGGGGAGGTCCAAATGATTCAGCACTCAATGTGCAGCTTAGATGGGTCAAATAAGAGATTTGTATGAGTCCTGAGATGCTCTGCAAATGGCATCCTCCGGTTTCCTAGGAATAAAGTTTGGGTTTTTTTTTTTATTCAAATGTTGCTTTTCACCCATTTCTCTTTTACAAGAACAAAATTATCTTACAACTTAGAGAGGATACTGCATCTTTTTTTCCTGAGACCTGCCTGTAAATGGCCATTATGGGGAGGAAGGGAATGGGTAGCTTGCTTTTGTAATTTTGATACAATACATCTCTAAAGTAATCAAGAAACACGTACTTTGGTGAAAAACAATAATCTGTGCAGAGTTCATGTATCTAATGGGGGTGGAGGGGAGGAAAGAAACAAACAAACTCTGTGCATTTAATATATTTCCAAGAAAATTGAACAGGTTGGTGGGCCATTTACAGCAGAGCTCTGGGGGACCTGTGCTGAGAGTTAGGTTCAATTCTAAGTGGAAGTAGCTGTAACATTGAATCAAGTAGTTTAGTGCTTGGGAGAATTAATTGCAAAATACCTCTGAAACTGGAATGCAAAATAGCACAGTATGTAGGGGGAAGAATCCCTGATGCAAACAAAGCCATAAGATGATTTAATAAGAAAATAGAACTTTAGTAGCAATAACTGTTTTGCATGTGATTAGTAAATAACTTGCATTAGCAAGACTGTACAGTAGAGTAAGTGGGTAATAACCAAATAAGTTTGTGGCGCTCTGTGCTGCAGGGAGTTGTGTGAAGAGTCTTTCTCTGAAAAAAAATGGTTTATTTCCTCTTATGTTCTTCTCATTGGAAGGAATTTGGCTCTTGAATACTTAGGCAATGAACCTTATTTTTAAAAAAGATTAGTTTTATCACATGTCTGAAGCACTGTCAGTGAGTGCTGCAGAAAGGGCAGACAGTTCTTTTCAAAATTATTGGTAGCTGAAGTTCCCCTGTACTTTTTCCTTTGTAGTTCAGCACTTGCTGTGTTTCTCGGATAAGAAACTAAACTCTTCCAAATACTGAACTGTGAAGTGAACCCATTTCTGAAGTTACAAGCCTTGATTGTGGGAAGTAATTTTTTCTTTGTTTAAAAAGGCCATTCTGAATCTTTAAATAAGAAAAACAGAACACTCAATACTCAAATTAGTACATTCCAAGCACAGTTGTAGAAGTCTCAAAATAGAACTTCGCAGCAGAAAATAATTTTTGCCTTGGTAAACACTCTGTTTCAGACCCTAATTGATTTCTGTCAATGCCATAAAGTTTTTAGAGGCAAGTGCTGTGAGGCTTCTGGTAACACAAAGAATTATTGATCTGTAGCCTTTGCACCTAGCAAAGTATTTGCTATCAATGTGTAACAGAAAAAGAGCCACACGAGTTCTAAAATGTCCATAGCTGACACTGTTCAGTGCAGATCTATAGTCTATGGAGACAGTATGGCCCAGCATATAATACTACACTCTGAACAGAATTATTATGTCAGAGGTTTAGATCTGGTTGGCTGGATTTGTTCAAGAAAGCTGAAGTAATTTGGAATGTAACTTAAAGCTGAAAGGAGGCTTCTAGTATTCCAAAATTACAGAGGTAACGCCCTTTGTATTTTAGTAAGCTGATAATAGTACTGTGAGAGCTGAGAGCAACTTTACATTATAAAGTAACTACAGTAAGCATGAGGATGTCTGAATTAAGTGTTGGATAGTGTGTAATACGTGTACAGAAAGCTAATTGATCTAGAATCAATTGTAATCAGCTTAAATTCCCAGCTATTAAATTATTGATAAAATTGGAAGCTGGCCATAGGGGACTGTAATTTAATTGTTATCTGATTACATTAGTGAAGTTATTTCTCATCTGTGGTCAGCAAGTACATTTACATACTAATGAAATAATAATGAAAACAGTGTTTATACTTCAGAAGCATAAATTTTGTCTCAATAGAATTATTGAAGGGTTTGTTCATTCAGAGAAGGAGAGGGAGAAATCAAGACTGATATCACCAGGCCAGCTTTCTGCATATTCTTTCCAGTTCAGAATCATAGACTGTCAGGGATTAAGGTTCCTTCCAACCCAAACCATTCTATGATCATCTAGTCCAATGGACTACTAGACTAGAAATTACTGTATGTGCTTGTTTCATACACAGTGGTGATGCTGCAGAAGGTCTAGCTGGTATTTGTGTTGGGAATTGCATCTTCTGCAACTGAGGGTAATTATCAAATTGAGGACGAAATAGAAAGTCTTAGAATGATTCCTTCATAGTAAGTGAGAAGAAATTGTACTGAGCTTCAGGACTGACACTTTACACAAAGACTACGTTGTCAGGAGCTTGTGGTGCATTTTTTGGGCAGAGAAGACTAAAATACGGAAGGGGAGAACCAGTTTTGAGGAATAATCAGTCTTAGAAATAACTGCTTCCCACATCCCTAAGAAAATGTCTGGTCTTCCTCCAAAACTAGAAATCCTGCTTGCTGTTCCGGTACAGAGCTGCAAAATGGCAGTTTTTAACTTAGATGCCATTGGATTTCTTTTACTGAACGATCCAGCATTTTGCCCCTGTGGCCCTTTGACTGTTGTAGAAAAGCCAGCAAGTTGAACCAAGGTGACTCATCTAAGAGTGTGGAACATGAATCGTGAATTCTGATGTCTGTTCCTTTTCAGTCTGCTCAGATGTGTTCACGTGTAAGTAGAGTGTGTTTATGTCTCTGAGGCTGTGTTCAGGCTTATTATATAGATTCCCCTAGACTACACAGCACCTCGGGTAAAGGTGAAAGGTAACTTACTGTTTAGTGTGTCCTATGTAAATCTTGTCTATGTCCTTCCATTCTCCTCCAAATGAGTGTGTTTGCATATCAAAAAGATGGCTGGTTTGAAATGCCTTAGGCATTAAGAAATGCGTGGAGAAACTGAAGGGAAGCAGCACAGGCCCACAGACCAAATCTTAGAGCTAGTATTTTAATTATGCATGATTCAGATTGTCTAGTGTAATGTAGTTATTACCAGTAAATTGAGATATGCATTTATACATAACGAAGCAATAGGAATTAATATACCAATAGCTTGAACTTCCTGCTTTGATTCTCAAATTTTGGTTTTCTTTTTTTTTTTAGAGAATGTGCTGCCTCTGTAGAGAAAGGGGCAAAATGTACAGATAGGGAGAGAAGCATGGCACCAAAACTGTAAATCAGGAATGAGGATCAGCAGAACTCGCCTTTATAGCCTCTTGTCTGGTTCTTATTAGTGCTCTGAGCATGTGAAAAGCAGGGCATGAACTAAGCATGTTTAGAGGCGAGATGAGGTTTCTCACCTGCTGCAGCTGTAGCAAGGAGAAGGGTGCAGAGTTTCTTACAAAGTGCAGAGGGGAGCAACAGGTGAAAAACAAAACACAAAAAACCCAAGTGTCGGAAATCACAGACTCAATTTGAGTGTAGCACTTAACAGGCAGTAGATAGTGATTTTAGGTGTGGTGAAAGAAATTATTTGGAGAAGACTGAAATTAATAAGCACAGTACATATATTTCAGGTGTTGAATAGCTTTTTAAGAGACAGTATTTTCAGGTAACTCTCTAGCCACATAGGCAGCTGTACTGAGGCATACTGGTACCAGCCAGCAATAATGGCACCTGCAGGAATGAACCTGAAAATACTGGTGATCTTGTATATTTTTTTGAGTTCTTTAAGGAGATTTTTTTAAAACAAAAATTGAGATTTGATCACTGAAGGTCTTTATCTTCTGCAACGCAGGTTGCAATAGTCTTTTTTTTCTTCACTTGCTAACTAAAAGGGAATTTGGGTGCCATCTTTCTGTAAGCTTTTAGTGTGTTCTCTGTGATGTTTCCCATGTCTTTTAGTGGATAATGCAGTGAATTTCTGCTAGCAGTTTAAAAATAACATAGATTCCGTGGCAAAGCCTGCGTCACTAATACTTTTCCAAGTTTCAACTTGTAGTCATACACGTAGAATACTAGCTTGTTACTGCAGAACACCATGCTTCTAGCTGAGCTTAATTTTGTAGGTGGGCTTAACTTGTGCAGAACATTTCTCCATGTACATGGGCTCAGTCCTCTTTCCTAAACAGGAAGAGGAAGCATCTTGGAGGAAGAAATTGTGTCAAGTTAACTCCTGATCATACTTCATTGCCAACCATCCATAAAGCACCGTGATTTGAGTTTTGAATGTGAGTTGAGTTTTTCTTATGAATACTCTTTATAGATATACAAGAATTGCCAAATAAAGATAGGAATGTTAGAAAAGAACTAATTTATGGGAACAGAAGTTAGAGTAAGTGGAAATCCTTTTGAGCCAACTTCTTCAAGCAAAAAGGGAATTTGTAAAACAAGTTTAGCCCAGCAGTTAATTATGGACATCTAATTCTTAGTGGATATTATTTAGAATGTTTTGCATGGTTTTAAACCCTGTCAAATATGTTTTCTTTTGTATGATGAATAAGTAGCTGCATCCTTTGTTAATGCTTATTCCCTTCAATGTAATATCTGAGGAATAAGCTACTTTAGGATGTCAGTGAAGATATTCTCCTTTCAAAAAGTGCGATACAACAGGAAAGGAGAAGTATTAGTTACATACTCTGTAAAATAACCTTAGTACTTAAAAAAACAGGCTAGACAATATTTCTGTACTGCAATTCTGATGGCATGCTTACATGGATTAGTGAAGGAAATTACTTGTGTCACTAAGAACTATGTATTCCCATTGCACACACTTTACATGCTAACAGTGAAAGAATGTGTCTCCCTGCAAATTCTGATGTTTTTCCAAAAGGCAGCTTGCTTTTATATCTATGCATCTTTGAGGATTTCAAGATAAGATTTTATTCTTTTGACACTGTAAAGAGGAACTGTTTAAAAATGAACTTGGAAACTCTGCACCTGTATACAAGTTTTTTTTAGCAATAAAGCAGCACAGGCTGAGAATGCACTAAAACTGGATGTGTCATTTGTTCAGAAGATCAATTAATGAATGTATGTAACACAGTACTCAACTTCCAAGAGGTGTTTGTGTTATTTGTTGTACCTTTGTAAAAACTTCACTGTTTGAGTCTGCTCTGAGTTCAGCAAGCTTCAGGTACGGCAAGCTTGTGCTTGTTGCAATGCAGCTGAAGAAAAATTGTTATTCTGCTCATGCTGAGATGGACAGCCTCTCTGATAAAAGCACCAAGGCTTGTTTTAGATGGCAGCAGAAAGGTTCTGTTGCTTGTATAAACATAATAAGCCACTCAGGAAAGATTTTTTATGCTTAGATTATTTATTGTATTGGCAAGTACATTTCTGAAGTTTCTTCTGTGGCTTACATGTCACAACTTTCTTGGAGCTGATGCTGAAAGCAGTTTTGGGAAGTCCTGTAGGGCAGCAGCATACCACTACCTTTCAAGGACTAGGCCAGAAGCCAGAGCTCCCACCCCTACTGCTAGCTTTCCTAAACCTATTATGGACTATCCCTTACACTAGCTTTACAGGGGATTTGCTACAGGAGTATGACTGTTTCTTTTGTAGCTTGTGTAGCCACCTTAATTTATTTTCTAGTACTTTTTGACTTCAGATGCCAGAGAAGACAGCTGCTGGCTAGCTAATGTAAGAAGGCCTGACCTTAAGACTTGCTTGGCAAGTGGTTGCTATTCGGGGAATCCATCCCTCCTGGTCCTAGCCATACTTAAAGCTAGAACACATCTCACAAGATGCTGAGTGATAGCTTAAGTTCTACACTTGAAAAACAAGCATTCACTGATTAATTAAGAGGGATATGAATCTAGGACAAAGTGTCAGAGTGAAAGCTGAAACTTTCAGGGAAAAAAAAAAAGTTTTAAGCATCTCTTAAATCACCCATAGTTTTAAGTTGGTGTGTCAGTAAATGCTCATCTCAAATTACTGATGATTAAAGCATTTATTTTAGGTTTTTTAAATTAAAGTGGTTTGCTTCTTAAAACAGATTTTATTTAGAATGCTGAGCAGCTGTGAGCATCAGCAATAGGCAGTGCCAAGAAAAAACAGCATTTGACAAGCAGATGTGAAGGCACACAGCTTAAATCAACAGGACTAAAATCCTCCCAGTTCCAAAGAACGGAATCATTAAATACTTAATTCTTCATAATGCACCAATGTCCACACAATACATACTTCTGATTTTCAGATATATTTTTAATTTTTAAAAAAATTTCTTCTTTACAACAGTAAAGATTATATACAAAAACATAACTGACAACTTTAGTTTCCTTTTAGGGACGGACACTCAGATAAATGAAACAAGACAATGTATCACTGTTATACACAGTATAAATGTGAAGTATTTCACAAGAAGTAGTCTTAATGCAGAAATCAGAATAAAAAGCAAGTGAGTAGTCCCATTATCAGCCGTGTTCCTTAGACTGATGTGACAACAAAAGGGCTCTGAAGAACTCAGAATGTTACACAAAGTGAAGTTACTCAGTGGAATAAAGATGGAGGGATGCTTGCACAAAATGAGCTTAGTCCCAAGACCTCAGTTATAGGCAACAGGTCCTTAATGCAGAAATCTCTGCACAACACAACTTTAGAAATGTTATTAAAAATGAAGCAGTCAAATACAGCAACTTCAAACTTCACATCAATAAGCATGACAACTGTTAAGAACAGCCTTCCTGCTAAGGGTTCAGGATTAATCTCATTTTAGAGAAGGTAACATTTATCAGTATGGGCAATGAAACAGATCTTACAGGAGTCCAATATTTACTTCAGGCAGTTACTTTTGATATAATGAATTTAGCTGTCATTGGAAAGCACTGCATTTCTGCACTGTCAAAGTTGTTAAACAATACAAATAATTTAGACAGCATATAGTATTAGAATTGAACGGTGTGCCCCTCCTTCCTGCAGAATGGCTGTTGCACTTTTTAAGATATTGCTTAATCAGAATGAACTGAGGCAAACCAGAACTCCTAACCAAAAAGCAGCACAGTTAACATAAGCAGTAGTGTGAGCAGCAGCTTTTTTTGCTAGGCCCCATATTCAGGCAAATCCACAAGAACTGATCAAGAGGCCATTCAGCAGGGCCTGACATACCAGAGGGAGCGAAGGAGCCACTTGGCAAACATGTTGCTGCTATTAACACTTGTATCTGTATGAAAAGGTAGGACATGAACTCTGGATGTGAGTGAGAACATTGAATTTATAATAGACCATCTTGAATATCAGCTTGTTAGTACATTTTGTGTAGTTCCAGAAACCTCATTTTATTATTTCAAAGGCTGTTTCTCCCTCTGAATAAAAATCATTAGAATAAAAATCTTACTTACGCTCTCTCAGAGAACAATGTGCTGCAAGGACAAGCTATTTATTATTCCAAGCATAACTTCAGTATGTCAGATTTGAGGTGTTCCCCTTATATGCACTTATGCATTGGTCCTTCCTATACATGGATAATGTGACAGATCAACACTCAAACCTGTTCTGGTGTGTTATTTTACCATAATGAACAAACCCAGCAGAGATACAGAAACAACTCCAGGAGTTCTTACAGATGGCATATTAGTTGATCCTGACTACTCCATATCTTGGAGGAAGGACAACTGCATCTGATGCAGGTTTTTTCCTTTCTGCCCTATTACTCTCTGCTTTCAGTTCCTCCACCTTCTTAGTCAGTGATTCTAAGCGAAGGTGGGCCGTGACAATCTTTTCTTTCAGCTAGAAAAAAATAAGAGAAATGAGTATTAGAGCTAACAGTCCCAAGTTCTACCACTGCATCTTATAATGAAAATCATCCAGCTTTCGAGATGCAAGATGATTATAGCAGGCTTTAATTCCTACATTGCTTGTCTAGCACAGCCATACAGGCACCCAAATTTACTTAATGCTCTACTATGCCAGACATAGTTACTGGAGCCTTTTTATCATCAATCCAGTCTTTCTTATTTATCTCATTCCAAGACCTTCTTTGACAGTGTCTAGATAGACTGCTCCACCATTACCTTGGGAAAACACATAGGCAGTCCCTCAAAAAAAGCTGTTTCTAGAGTGTGGAATTTAAGTTAAGGCATCTAAAGCACAAGAGTAAAAATTGTGCCGAGTCTCAAAAAAGAATTACCAGATTCTTGTGGTGGTTGTAGTAAACAAGTAAACTCTCCAGAATCACATAATTTGTGTTTGTAACACTTCAGAAAAAGTGCCTCAATTTTAGAAGTCTTATCTGGATAAGATTTTTACATTTTACCCTCATTTGACCTATAAAAACACAGATCTTATAATAAAAAATTGAAAGATGACTTTAAAGAGGACAAAACTTAATGAATGCCTAATGAGACTAAGAGGGAAAAAAAAGAGGAGAGGGGAAGGGAAGAGCAAGGAACACACAAGTACATAAATACTGGATACACTGTCTGTCTCCTACACACAGTATGTTATTAGAGCAATGGGACTGAAAATTTACTAAGTTAATAACTAATCAAGTCACAGATCAAAATGTTCGATTTAAATGCTGAAAAGGAGAGTGGTTCTAGTGTTGTCTCTGAAACAGTAAGTAAATACTACCATGCTATTCTAAGCTTACATAGCCATAAATATAACTGAGCTAGAATCACTTTTGATAGCAAAGTACTTGCTATATTTAAAAGTTCCTGAACAGTGACTTGTCAACTCTACAAATAACAAAAGTAGTAATATTTAGGCAAAGTCTGTCTAAATAAATCTTTTTTTTTTTCAAAGTCAAGTGATAAAAGTCCTGATTTGAGCAACAAAGGACTAACTCATCCTGTAATACATGGGGTAAATGCACTTTTAGAGGGCTCTAGTGTCTGAATTTGTGAAAATATTTACTCTTTAGCCAGCCAGACTATGTGGGATTCAAGGTCTTGGTGTTTTTGAGCATTGGCAGCTGGAGGGATGAGAAGTGATACCTGGGCACTTCACCAAACTGTCCAAAAGAGTTATTTCATACCATGATCAACATAAATATAAATAATTTTGCCAAGGAGTTTTCTTTCTTCCTTGATTAGTGTGATCCAAATAACTTCTTGCCCTGACGCTGGACCCCTGAGCCCTTCTCTTCACCTTGAAGCTGTAGCACTCAGTATCCAACATTTGCTGTCCCCTGCTGATAGAACTCATAGTATAACCCTCACAGATTAAATATTGCTATTGGGATCAATATTGGTTCTTTAATGTTATTAATGTTAGTTTTCTAGGCTTATTTTAATAAATCTGTTTATATTTCAGCCCCTGGGTTTCCTTCTTTTTTCTCCTTCCCAGGTAGGAAAGGATCATCTTGTGATAAAGTCATTACCTAAATGACAAAAAATTGTTACAGGTTTTTCAAACTACAGCAAAGGATAACAAACTTTTACAAGAAAATTAGCTATTTTTCAGGTAAATGGGTTTGGAAAACATTTTGCATGTCACATGTCTCATGCATTTAAGTCAGTTACTATATTATAACATCAGTATTTTTTTCTATTTTATGATATTGATAATTTAAAAAATATTTTCCCTACCAAGCATGTAGAAAACTTACTTTCTGTGCTGCTTCTTCCAAAGTCACAGAAGGAAAATTCACTTTAGAAGCTTGCATTGTAATATGCTTTTCTAAGACATAACTGGAAAACAAAAGTAAAAAAGTAAAGAAATACTGAGAAAGCTAGTTAAAACCCTCATTAACTGCATTCATTGTTTAGACAAAATATTTAAAAGCAGATACAACACTGTTAAAAAAAAGTCAACACATGAAAATATTAACATAATAATGGCTTTCCCTTGAAATCTTAAGGTGTTTTCATCACCACCTATAAGTAATTTATAGCTTCTATAGTCGAGTTCTCAATCTGTCACAGAACTACTTTGAGTCCTTACATTAGCAAAGCAAATCTGGAACTGAAGATTTTGGTATTGCAAAAGCAACTAAAGTCTTGACTTTCCATGAGGACTCTTAAGAAACACAGGGCAAATCAGATGGAGTCATGCCACTATAAGCAATTTAAATGCAGAGGATGTTAAAACCCCACATCATTTGGGGTTCAGTCAAAGAAAAGCCACTTTTCTTAGCTACAAATTAGTTACACACCCTACTGTAATAACTTGCAAATTCCTTTGAAATCACCAACTGTTAAAGCACAGGATACTCACCACATGATGCTTTTCTTGAAGAAACAGAAGAGGCCTCGGAGATACGCCAGGTCACTGGAGGAAGAATAAAGAATGAAGCCGACGTTTGAGCCACATGACTGGCAGAACAATGCAAAGTAAGAACTAGAAGAAAAAAGGAAAAATATTATTAAGCAGAAGTTTCTGAAACCGTAGGTACTGCATGCTTGCAGAGGACACCAAATCATCAATTCTCTCAGGACAGCACATCAAGACAAGGTTAATGCTTGCTCCTTAAAGAAGTAATAAATTCAGAGAGAATGCAAACGTAAGTCATGAGGTATGTTGCATAGAAAATAATCCCTCTAATAAGTGAAGCTATAGTTAGGGAAGAAAATACATGGCTTATTACAACAGGGTAGTTTAGACTACGCTAGGAAAACGTGATTTAATAGGTAAAACAATACCCATGCCCACACCAATGACTGGTCATAGATATAAGACTTCCATCCGATTAAAAAAACCCCAAAAACATTGCCTCATGCAGAGAGTCTCCTCCAAACAAACCAACCAAAGTCTTTCGTTTAAAAAGTTTCTGGCCCTTGTGGAATAAAGCCCTTAAACATCATCTAAATAAGCTACTGGCTTTGTGAGATCTCATGTGATATTTTCACCCTTCCCATAAGATTAATCCCAGAGTTACTGAACTCTTTGCTAATTGTAGGCTCGTAAATAGATCCAGTTATTTATTTACAGTATTAAAAAAAAAAGGAGATAAAAAGCCCAAGAAAACTCAAACAAACCCCAAACCCTAGAGAGGGATGCTTTAATTTAGAAGATTCACCTTCTAAGGCAAGGCACCGAAAAACGAGAGTTAGACACGTTGCTCAAATTTCCACCGAAACAGGATGGTTGGAACAAAAACTGAACGCCCCATACCCACAAAAGGTAGTTCCATCCGGAAGGATGGAGCCCGGCTACATTTCGGAGGTTACCACCTTAGCAGGCCACCAGCCAAAGGAGCTCCCGGCTCCGAGCTCGGTACAAGCCCTGGTCACCCAAGCCACTAGTCGCGGCGACTGCCCCCGGCAGGACCGGTACCCACAGCACGCAGTGGGCGAGCTACCCACCATCCCTGCAGGGCTCCCTCCAAGCCGATCATGAGCGAGTCCTCCCAGGTTACGTTATTTGTGACTCCTGAGGAAGAAAAGAGAGAGGGAGGGAAGGAGGAAGAAAGAGCCCTGCTAAAGGCGACGCGCTAGCCACCTCCACCGGGCCGCAGTCTCGCCTCAGGACGCCCCCCGCCCCGGCCGGGCACTGACTATAGCAGACGATGAGACCAAGCCGCCGATCCTCCTGCGCGCAGAAGTGCTGCGAGTCCCCCAGCACAGCCCAGCAGACGCCGCACTGGAACATGGCCCATTTGGCCGGCAGCAGACCCTGCCGCCGCGGGGGCGATAACTCCGCCAAGCCCAGCGGCGGGGGAGGTGGCGGGGGAGGTATCCGGGCGCTGGAGCGCACGTCAGCGGCGGGAGCAGACGACCGCTCCACAGTGATAATCCCATCCACCTGCAAATCCTGCAGGAAACCCCGCAACTTCTGCCGCACCGCCATCTTCTCCCACCTCTCGTTCGAGAGCGGCGCCCGCTCTCCCGGCCCCACAACAAGCGCTGCCATTGGGCAGCGGTCGCGTCAATGCTTCCCCCCCGGTGCTATTGGGGAGCGGCCCGCGCCGAGGTACCCAATGGAGCAGGAGAAGGCAGGGCCAACCCCGCCGACAGCGCCTCTCGCGTTTGAAAAACATCGCGCCCCGGTGGCCGCGCCGCTATAGGCCGGCTCCGAGCCTAGTCCAACCCCTTTCCCTCCTCCGGCCAATGGGCTGGCGCGGCGGGCGAGCCCCAACGGCGGGGGCGGGCACAGAGACAAGGCGCCGCTTCTCAGTTGAGCGCGAGATTCGAAGCGCGGCGGTTAAAGCTGGGAGTCGGCGCTGCTGCCATCATGGTGTTCCCTTCGGTTGAGCAGCTGGGCTCCCTGAAGTACGTCGAGCTTCAGCAGCTCGCAAAGACCGTCGGCCTGAAGGCTAACTTGCGGGTGAGGCAGCGCTGAGCAGCAAAGGGCGGGTGAGGGTAAAGCTCTGAGCGTCCCACTCCTGTTTTAGGGCTCCTCTGCCCGGCTGGGGGCTGAGGGAAGCGGACATACGAGGGGAACGCTCTTGCGGCGGGTGGCCGGGGCGGGTTACCCGTCGCGGTTAAGGAGAAAGCTGAGCGCGCACCGATCTCTCTTGCTTAAAGCGACACGTTGGTGGCTGTGTCTTGGCATCTCCTGGTGGGTAGAGGCCCGGCAGCCGCTAGGCTGCGTCACTGCCGGTTCCAGAAAGCTTAGAATTTTACAAAAGGAAAAAATCCAGAACGCTGTGTGGGCAGAGGGACTCATTGTCCCCACAGGACTAAGACTTCGGGGTTGAGGTTTTAGTTCTGAGGCTTTTTTTGTTCCTGGATTAGTTCAGGTTTGGCCTTGTGCTGGTCTCTCGTTGAAGAGTCTTTCATTGCCTAAAGTAAAAATCATGTAACTTAAGAAGTTGTTATCTTATTGCTGTTACTGTTGAATATGTGTATATATATATATCATATATATAATGGGTCCGTGTATGGGAAGACAGTTTATTGCAGAACCTTCATATGATGCAGTACTGATAAAAAGTCTCACCCTTAAATAATTAAACTTTCTGGGAAAGAGACCTAGCCAGGGAGATTTGTCTTTGTGCCTCGGTGGTGAGTATGCTTATTATTTTTCTGCCACCTTAAGCACTTTCTTTAATTTGACTGACTTGAATGAAGCTCTAGCCGTGCCTTATTCCATTGGATTCAGGAAACGTTCTGCTTGTTTGTTGGATAGATTTATAGCTTTTCCTTTGGTGACTGAGTGTAATATTTGGTTCACGTATTGTTTTGATTTCTCTCCAGGCAGACAA
>VZTY01024643.1:442549-457998 GCA_013400935.1 Turnix velox
GTGAGCGCCGCGCCGCCGCCGTTGGCGCCGGTGGCGGGGAAGTGGAGGAGGTAGAGGGGGGGTGGGAGGAAGGAAGGAAATAGAACCGGCTCCCGCCATGGTGAAGAAGCGGAAAGGCCGCGTCCTTATCGACTCCGATACTGAGGATAGCGGTAGCGAGGAGAACCTAGATCAGGTGCGCGGGGAGGCCCGGCCAGGGACGCGGGGCCTGGGATCTCCAGCCCGCCGAGGGCTCGGTGCCGCCATCCCACCCTCCTTCTCTCACTCCCGCCCCGCGGGTGTGGTTTGCGCGAACGCCGTCGCTCTCCTCAAGCCCGATGGGGGCCGCCGCGGCCTCAGTGGGGAGAGCCCGCACCCCCTCCGGCGGGTCCCTGGCCTGCCCCGGGCAGGCGTTGGCGGGTTTCGGAGGTTCTTTGCGTCGGTCCCGGTGTTTTTGCGGGACGGCGGCGATCGGCGGGGTGGTTTGACTCTGAGGAGCGAGGGTGGGAAGTGGGGAAAGCGAGGCCTGGCTGCTTGCGGTCTGCCTCCCCTTGGGCAATAGGCGAAGAGGCTCGAAGGGCTGGGCAACTTTCCGTGCTGCTTTGGCAAGCCGGGAGAGCTGCTGAGGAGAGCAGCGTGTCAGGGCCCGGCCTCCCGATGGTCCCTCGGGGCAGGCGGGATCCCGGGCTGGGGTGGAAGTGGTGGTGGGTTGTAAATGTGCGTGAAATGTTCCCTCCTCAGTCTCAGCCACCGTGCTCGGAGAGCTCTGTTGGTGGGAAGCTGCTCCCAGTAAGGAGCCCAGGGGCTTAGCCAGGGGGATATACTAATTTATCATCAGAGCGTCTCCTGGGATTGGAAGAGCCATACCTGGTGTGGGTTTTACCCTGCCAGGCTGCAGAGGGGTCGGTCCCCTCTCTACAGGGGGCTGCTTTCAAAGGCTTTTGATTTAGCAGGTCTTGATGATGTAGAAGGTACATCGCCTGGTAAATAAAAGCACTGCGAGTGAAGTGTGTCACGGCCTCTATAGTTGTGCCGTTCTGAGAAGTTCATGTGGTTAAATATATTGAAGCCTACATATCTAATGTAATTTATGTCCTGGACTTTCAGGGGTTTTAATATAGGAGCTGTTGCTATGTGCAATAAAAAGCCTTCACAAACAATCAGAAATAGTTTTGCAGCTTGGAGTTTCAGAAAAATCACATTGGAAAAATGCACTGGAGTAGACCATGCCCTGATGAATTTACATGCCTGTAGAGTCTTTGGTACTGCCAACATCTTGCCGGTATTCTGTTAGTTTGGCAGATCCTTTAGAGCTTGAAAATAGAAAGAGGTGGACTAGCTCTAGGGTAGATCAGGCAATCTACCAGGAATAACTGTGTGGTTCTCCATCTGTTCCTTCATCTACTGGAAGTGTGTGTCTACAGATGTACCTGAGTAGTAGGGACTTTCCCCTCCACTGAGCTGTTTGAAGCAACTGTAACAGCAGGGATATGTATGTGCAACGATAAAGATTAGGTAGCAGGGAAACAGTATTATTCTGATGTGATTTTTTTTATGATGAGAGCATAGCAATAAGAACCCCTCTGTAGGTTTAATGTTTGATGTACTGCCTTGGTGTTCTAGACTTGGTGAATCAAAGGAGTAGGAGCCTTTCTAATATGGTAGCTTGGAAAGCAGAACAAGAGAAGGAAAATCCCTTAGAATAAAAGTGGTAGTAAATATGCTAAGGTATCCAGGGAGCTAATCTGAGTTGAAGGACTGCTTAGAGGCAGTTGTGAGAGGAACCCTGAAAAGGTTGTAGAAAACATGAGGAGCTTCTTGAAAAGAACTATTAATTTACAGATGTGTTCTTCTGATGTTGCATGCCTTCTTCAGAGAGAGGTGTGTAGAATGCCATTACTAATGGAAGGTTTCTTTGTTAGTAAATAGCACAAGCCATCAGTTTCTGCAGATTTTGTGTTCTCATTTGAGGTACCAAATTGTAATCCATTTGCTGTGAAGATAATCTTCCTGTTGTGAAACTAATGCAAACCAATCTAGGGGTGACTTCTTGAGGCTGTGGAAGTTGGTGTGACTCTCACAGTTAAGGTTCATCAGCCCCAGAGCAATGTTTTTAAGAAAAAGTATGTCATGGACAGCAATGCAGCTTCAGAAATGTTTCTTTTATTCTGCTGCTTCTGAACAAGTTAACAAACAGATGATGAGGTTATTTGGGAACCACATAGTTCTTCATGCTGAGTTGAGTTGCCTTTGAAAGTGCTTCCTCTGGAGGAGAGCAGCTTTACTTATTTTCACAAACTTTGATTTTGATGCCCTCTGTGCACCCGTTCAAAGCTTTAAGCACAATATGTAAAGGAAAGGTGAAAAGGAATTGAGCATCTCACTGGAGATTACCAGCCATGATATTGTGGTGATGCCAAAAGTACTTCCCTTTTAAGTTGCATAATTGCAAATGACTTTTGCTTGGGAGGAGGAGCTGCTCTCTAGTGGCATTTGACTTTTTGGGTTAATACTACATATTGGAGTTAGGATAGTTTTGAATTATTACACAATCAAAAGAAAACAGATCTGGACATGAAACAAAATAATTTGTCGTAGATCATTTAGACCAAGAAAATAATTATTGCATGTGGTCCTTAGTGTCCTTTGTAGCACCCAATTCCCAGTTCTGTTAAAGTTGTATATATACAAAAGTGGACATTGTTCCCTAGTCAGTGGGGATAATAATTTTATTGGAATGTGCTCAGATATGTACTGTCCTGTATTAATAAAACTAGGATGTTTTCAAATAAATGTGTGATTTTTCACACCAGGAGCTCTTGTCATTGGCCAAACGGAAACGCAGTGACTCTGAAGAGAAGGAACCACCTGTGAGCAAACCTACAGCATCTTCAGACTCTGAGACGTCAGACAGTGATGATGAGGTGAGTATGTCGTGTTAAATTTACTATGGGTTATTTGTCTCTACCTAAGCAGTGAAAGTGTATTTATCATACAATATATTTAGCCTGCTGACTTCATAAAGTGGAAATTGGCATCAGTAAAATTGATGGACAGTCATTAAGGCCAGAGGATGTGTGCTCAGAAATACTTATTTTCTTGTAAGTGATTTGCTTTGAATGGTCACTGTATACAAAATAGTCTGAGTGTCTGCGGAAAAGATGGCTGTCTGTTTAATCCCATGTTCATGAGGTCTGGTGATTTGCCTCTCTAGGACTAGGTGGACTTTTTTCCTGTGTAATGCTTGTGGTTGAAGTAGCAGTGAAGCTGCTAAAGCTGTCTGAATTCAGGGGTCATGTTTTCAGTATCTTAAAAGAGACCTTCCTTATTCAGAGAGGAAGAAGGTCAAGGCAGGCCATATTATTTTACAGGTGATAAACCAGTTCTATTACTTTGATTCTTCAAGAACTTCACTGTGAATTAGATTGTCTGGTCATTTAAACATGGAACAGACTTCTTACTGTCATGTTTTAAGAAAGTGATGCGAGGAAGAGTTTAGAATTACATTATTCTAGGGTTTTGTGAGTTCCTTGTATAACAGTACTTACCTGCTGGATCTGGTTGTATTATCAAATAGTGTGGCTACACTATTGACCTGGTGAACAGTCTTTGCTTTCATCTATAAGTGAAAATTGAAATAAAATTAGTAAATCAGAGGAAATTACAAATGGGTTGTACAGGTATTTGAATAAAATCTCTTTTTTGAAGGCTTACACATGCCTTTTGGAAGCTTATTCCCTTATTTTTTTTAAAGTTTAGCAAGGAGCTGTTTGGGGTAGATTTCTTTTTCTCTGAAACCACAGGAATCATTGTTCATTGTGACAACTTGAAGACCTGTGGAGTGGGCCAGTGATAAGCTACTAAGCATTAAGCATTTGGTAATTTAAATGTAAAGAATACGTGATTTAGTTTTTCTGAGGCATTTTTGAAGTAAATATACTTGAAATTCTGCTTCAGTCAGTCTTTTTCTTAAAACAGAAAAGGTGACTCTTGTATCTAATATATGCTTAAGAAATAAGAGAGAAGATTATGAATGGACTGGATACTCAATTTGCTTTTGGGTAGCTAGTGTCTGTCACTCTGTGTGTTCAAATCTGCTGGCATACAAATCATTCTAAGCTGCCTGGAGACTAGCTTGTCTAGAAAAGTAGACTTAGGTAAGGAGAGAATGTCAGTGATCATCTTCTGTGTTTATATCTGGAAACTGACAGTATAAATAATATTATTCAAATCCTTTCTTTAGCTTGTGTAACTGCAAGTTTGTTCTACTTTCCATTATATGTGGAATATGACAACGGCTCTTCACAGATCTGCAGACCTTGCAGATGCACTAGTACCTCTGTGTTTGATGCTTTCTAAATTGTGTATCACTTCTAATTGATACCTGTTCTTTCTGACCTCTGTGCAGTAAAAAGAAGAGATTTAGAGAAGAAGTAATTAGGACACTTGCTTCTATTCCTGCTCCTGAATTATGCATTTTGAACTGCTGCTTGTCACAGCAGAGTGAGACAGATTGAATTATGATGGTTCCACTTCTTCCATTTGTTCAGTTGTGTTTATCTCTAGGCTTGACTAAAGTACTGCTGAGCAATTTTAATTTTAATCAAAGTTCTTGTGGTTGGTTTGAAGTTTGATCAACCTTGGGGGCTGGGTGAGGGGGGGTCTAAAAAGTTCAATGTCTTACTGGACTTCCTGCAAGATGAGGACCTCAAGAGAAAAGTATGGAAAGTGTTGCCCTGGGCAAATGGGCTTCATCATATCCATTTGTTTCAATGCAGGTTTGGTAGTGTCCTTGTCCTTTGTGGTTCCTGGAAGGTGACGAATGTTTGAGGATTGTAACTATAATGTATGTACATAAAAGGAGCCTAAATCTCTGGTTTTTTTAAGGGAATGAAAGTTTGTGAGGGATAAGAGAGATAAACTGCATTTTGAAATTACAAAGTAACAGCATGTATAGATCTTGCTACATCTATGCAGTGGTGCTCAAGTGGTTTCGGCAGCTCTTGAATGTTGTGTTCTGTGTGTCTTTGTGAGAATGTGCTGCTTTGAAAGATTTAAGCCAAATCACGTGTTTGTGGTGCAGGTGCTGAGTTCTCTAAGTGCTTCTGTGGTCTGAATCAAATACCTTGCCAAGGGACTGAAGGCAAAGTGTAGCTGATGGAATAGGAGGTGGATCTTTGGAATGTGCATGAGTGAATTGACTATGAACTGTTGTTCAGAGAACTGATAAATAGAGTGACTGTAAGGCTTTGCAGTAGGAAGTACCACCTTCACAAAGGGGTATAGTGAGCCAGACTCACATGTGCTGGCTGACTGTTCCTTTATCTCTCTGGCCATGGCTACTTAAGAGCTCAGACTTTTGTTAGCTTGCTTGTTTAACCAGTGTGATGTTAGCTGAGTTACTACTGGCACTACTGTGCTAGAGGTACATGTAACTACAAGGTACCCTTGTTGATTATTGGAGGCATTGTGTTCATGTTGTTCCTCAGTTGCAGTAGGTTAATTTGGGATTCATACTTTTCCTTTTATGCTGAAACATTAGTCACAGTGAGAGAATTCTTTCTGTTATGTAGTGAAGCCTGGACGACTTCTGCAACAGCTTCAAGAACATCAGTGGAGATTAGACAGAAAGCCACAGTTCTATAAGAGCTCCTTTTTGTTGTTAGCAATGCTGGTGTAAATCCATGCATCCTCCTGCACTCATTCTAAGGTTGTGGTGTTTGGTTGTGCCTTTTAACAGTTCTAGGCTGATAGTAGAAGATAATTCCTGGACAGGAAAAGTTACATCAGGAATGCTTGGTTGTGTTTGGCTTGTGTGTCAAGGTTTTGGTGGGTGGGATGGCTACAAGATTGGCTTCTGTGAGAAGCTTCTATAAGCTTCCCTGTGTCTGGTAGAGCTAGTGACAGCCAACTCCAATATGGACCTGCTGCTGGCCAAGGCCAGGACAGTCAGTGTTGATGGTAGTAGCATCTCTACCATCACATATTTAAGAAGGGAAAACACCACCAAGTTGGGAAACTGTCTCTGCAGAGAGGAATGAGAACGTGTGAGAGCAACAATTCTGCAGACATCAAGTTTTGTGAAGGAGGGGAAGGAAGTACTCCAGCCTATGGAGAATCCCACCAGGTAGGTGGGTGCCTGGAGGAGACTGTGACCCTGCGGGAAGCCTGTACAGGAGTACTTGGCTGGTAGAACCTGTGACCTTGTTGAGGAAGGAGCTCTTGCTGGTGCAGATTTTCTGATAGGAGTTGTGGCTTCTTGGGGGACCTGCACTGGAACAACTAGTGTAGAACTGTAGCCTGTGGAAAAGGCTTGCTTGGAGAAGTTGGTAGAGACCCCATGCAGGAGCAGGGGAAGAGTGTGAAGAGTCCCCTCCCTGAAGAGGAAGAAGTGGCAGAAACAATGAGTGATGAACTGACTGTAACCCCCATTCCTATCCCTCTGTACTACTCAGGGAAAATGAGTATAGTTAAGCCTGGGAAGAAAGGAGGGGTGGATGGAAGATATTTTAAGGTTTGTTTTTATTTTTTTCATTGCCCTACTCTGATTTGATTGGTAATAAATTAATTTTCCAAAGTCACGTCTGGTTTGCCTGTGACAGTAATTGCTGAGTGATGTCCATGTCCTTCCATTGACCTGCAAGCATTTTACTTTTCTCTCCCCTGTCTAGCTGAGGAGGGGAGTGGTAGCACAGCTTTGGTGGGTACCTTATACCCAGTGTGGGTCAATTCGCCACTAGTACTAGGCTGGAGTTTAGTGAGGAATATCTGTTTGAGCCTTTGTTTGCAAATGTGTGGATTCAGTAGGAAATTCCATAGCTGAAGATTTTGTCAAGAGCTTTGGGACAGAAGAGGAGGTAAGCAGTGGTCATACAGCCAGTGAGGAAATCAGTTTTGAATATCAGTCAGCCTAGGAGGTTTGTGCCACTATTATGAGGAAATGTCTTGAAAGTTTGGATCTACTTTACTGCACTTCAACTTAGATCACTCTAGTAAACCATGGATTAGAGGAAAACTACCTGTGTTCCTTCTGTTTTGTGGATGTCTTTTGTGGATTTTTAGAGGTTATGATGCTAAATGCCTTCCTATCATAATATTGAAACGCACGTAATAATCATGTATATTTCATAATATTACCTAACTAGACCTTGAAGAATGAATGGGTTCTCCAGTCCTGTAGAGACCTTTGCCATATGTTTTGTTCTTTTTTTCAAATTTGAAATGGCCTGTGCTTCAATCTTTTACACAGTTTTGTAGGCTATGTGTTTGTAACTGAATTTTCCTGGAGACAGTTTCCTTCAGCTCTTATGGGTACAACAGCAAAGCTTTCCTTAAGGAAGCAAGATGCTGTTACTGTCTGCATACCAAAGTGCAAATCTGAATACTGTAACTTAGTTGTATGGAGGCTGGCGTGTCCAGAGAAGAAATGTGAACCAGCTATGAAAAAAACAGGCACAGAATTTGGTCTACGAGTAGCTTCTTTAGATTGCAAACTACTATGAGTAACTTCAGGGGACTTATTTAATGCGGTATGAGAGTCTGCAGGAGCTCTGAAGTGAAGCAGATTGCTCCAGAAATAGACTCATGGAGGTACTGAGATTGAATATGTGATTTTATTTGCTTTCTTTTTTCACTGAATTTTTTCTTTGTACTCAGGATGTAGTGGTTTCTTTTGCTGAGAACAATCCAGTGATAAGGTCTGTCTAATATCTAGAGAAGTCATTAAGTCTTTGTTACTCCAGATGGCTGGGGATACTAGGGACATGAAAAGCACATGTTGACCAAGTTTTTTATGGCTGTTAGCTTCAGCTATTTGGCACAGGCTTCTGAAATAAAACATTGGAAGTTTTCACAGCCAGTGGCATCCCCAAGTTTGCTTTGATCACATATTTGTTCTCATTGGCATTTGGTGTCTGCCATCTCAGTGTCGTCATTCAGCAGCTCTTGCTATATTTTAACACACAGACTCTTGAAAATACTTCTAGAACAAATGTTAACTTGCAGCTTTAAATTAATTTGAATCTACTGTAGGTAGACTTTAACAGTTATCTTTTCTGTGAGCTGCTTTGAGCAGTACTCAGTACATCAGATGTATCTGGTGATGTTTGGTCCATGAAGACTTCTTTCAGCTTCTTTCTGATAGAGTGTCATCTGTGGCTTCTGGTATCTTCTTTACTTGACATCTTGAGTCTCCTCTGGTCCCTTTGTGTTTTCGAATCACTTGGCATTTGATGCTGTTAAGGTATTTGAGGTTTGCAATGGCCCGAAAGGCTCTGAAAGGCATATTAAGTGCTAGAGAGCATTTTCCTTCTTGTAGCTCTTGGAGTGTTGTCTCCAGGGTTTTGTCACCTTTCAAAAGTGCTGAAGACAGTAAATGCTGTCTTATCTTCACCCCCTTGCTGCCTGATACTGTCTTCAGACAGGCTGAATCTGCAGGTTGATGACTTGCCTGGAGGACTGACTACCTTTGTCTTCCTGATACGAGTGAAGAACACAAGTTTGTAAGAGAGACTAGTGTTATGCACTTTAATGCTCTTAAGTTGTCACTCTGTCATAACTTTATCTGGCCTAGAAAAGGACCAAAGACCTATTTTGCTTTGGTGTTGTGGTTTTTAAATTGCCTTTTGCTTATAAGTGTCACTTGCAGGAAGGAAGAATGGATATGGCAAGGATGGGCTGGTGTCCCCCCAACCAGTAGCTGGGACTACACAGTTGTTCACTGACTCCTACCTGAAATGGTAGAGAGCATCAGAAGAGTAAAAGTGAGAAAAAACTCCTGGGTTGAGATGGGACAGTTTAATAAGTAAAGCAAAAGCAGGACAACTGAGCAAAGCAAAACAACAAATTAGTTCAATGCTTCCCACTGGCAGGCAGGTGTTCATCCATCTCCAGGAAAGCAGGGCTCCATCATGCATAGCCATTACTTAAGAAGACAAACACAGTAACTCCAAACATCTCCCCTTTATTTCTTTGTGTACGTGGCATGGAATATCCCTTTGGTCAGTTGGGGTCAGCTGTCCTGGCTTTGTCCCCTCCTAATGTCTTGTGCACTTGCAGCCCACTCACTGGTGGGGTGCCGTGAGTAAAAACCCCTGACTGCTTAGTGACATCCAAAAGCATCACTGTGCTACCGATGCCTCTTTCATCCCAAATGTGAAACACAGGACCACACCAGCTGCCAGCAAGAAAGTCAGCCCCATCCCAGGTGAAATGAAGACAGCTAATAACCTTGGTTGCACATTTGTCCAGTTTGATGTAAAAGAAAAAAGCAGGGAGAATGCCTGTTCACAAAATAAAATATCAGTGGATAATGCATTTATTCACTGTTTTTTGTGGGGTTTTTTTTCACACAGTACCTATATGAGCAGCAGGAGTAAGACAATTCACCAGGAGTAAGACAATTCTATTGCATTCTACACTGTCAGGCCTTTTTTTTTTCATTCCCTCTCCTCGATCTCATTTCATCTCCCAAGTGTAAATATGTTCCAGATTTGCTGGGCTATAAATGATTTCTCTTCAGTCATCTTGTGTCGTTGCTTTTGTAGAAGCTGACTTCTAAATCTGTCTGGTTTCAAATTTTTTTTTTTTTCATTATTATGGGCAGTTCATTCTGTGTGCTGTGGCTTAACTTGGCCTTCTTGGGGGAAATATGCAAGTGATTAGCACTGTGATCCTTTGAAGCAAGAGGCAAAAATAAAATGCTCTTCTGGCTGTTTCCTGTGAATGAATCATAAAGCTCTGTTCTTCTGTAGTACTAAATAATAAGAAAGTAGCAATGTTACAGCACACTTCTGCATGGGTTTATTGACTTGCTATGTCTGGACCCATGGAGGATTCCAGATGGTGACTGAGGAGGCAATAGTGAATAGAAGAGCTCCTTCAAGGAGTCAGTGTGGTCATGGAAAGTGTGTGAGAATTGTTGATTGCCTCTGCAAGGCTTGAACATGTTAGAAGGGAACCTGAGGTAGCTGCGATAGAGGACAGAGTTTTGGAAAATGTGGTTATTGATTACAGTTTGAGCTGCACAGAGGTAAGGGAAATGGAGCAAATAAATGCTTCTGATTGTAATTGTGTGTGCATTTTTACTTGATGTTACATGTAGCCTTTCTTTCCACTGGTACACCAGACATGTCAAAGGGCTCGTGGCTGTGGTTTGAACTGGAGGATGCTGTGCAGCTCACGACTTCCCAGCATTGTCTTCCCCTCAGCCTCCAAGCCTGCTAATCTCTGCTGGTTAGTCTCGCTCTAAATTGTGTGGAGTAGTCATTTGGTGTCCAAATGAAAAATGATGGTCCTTGATCCTCCAGAGTAATCTGTGAGCCTGAAAGAGCTTCACACTGTTTTCATCCTGGTTTAGATGATTTATTTGTCCTTAAGACATGCTTGAACTTTTGTCTTAGCCTGTGGTGGTACCAGGAATGAAGAGGCATTCATGAGAGACTGGGATAGCTGAATAATCCCTGAAGCACCTCAGTTGGATAAGGAAGGATTTGGCTTTGTGGCAGCACTGAAACTGGGAGGTAACAACCACTTATTGTGACTTAAAAGATGGAGAGGTTACTCACATAAGTAAAAGTGAGATGAAGTGTAATCTCCTCAGTGAAATGGAAACCAAGCAAAATTCTCAGATTAGGGAAGATTATTTTTATTACATTGTTTTTGTTCAAGTGATTGTCAGTCATGCTGCTTTCTCTTCAATACCATCTTTCTGGACCCAGGTTTTCTCCACAATTCTGCTCGGGAACAGTCATCTGTAACACATGTATCTGAAGTTGTTAAACATTTTATTAACCACTGCAGTCCTGCTGATTTTGTCTGATCCTAGCTTCTTTTATCTTAGCATGACCTCCCAAGGTCTTGATATAACTATGAGCTATACTGTGCCTTTCTCAGTGCTTCTTTCTTGCTATACAGCATATGCTGACACAAGGTATAATTCAGAGTTGGAACACTGAAAAGAAACAGCAGGGTTCTGGGAAGGAAGCACCTTTGCATTCCTGTTTCAGAGGACTCTGCTCCTCCCTGATTAATACTCAGTTTCACTTTTTCACTGCTGTGTGTTATGCTGCAGTAGATGAAGTCTTACAACAATAGCAAAAAAGTACTTAGAAGGTGATTCAGGCAGAGTACAAGCTTGATCTTAACAGATTTACATGGTCATAGTAAACCAGGTATATTGTTAGTCAGCAGTATTTTAATGCTGAACAATTTAAAACTCTAAGGTGAAATCAGTAATGACTTGAGTACAAGCTCAGGTTGATGCTTTCTATGCAATTTCTCACCTATCATATGGACCATTACCAACCAGGGTAACTGCTTCAGGTATAGATTGCAATTGGAGGTTCATCACTTGGTAACTGTATTTTTACCGTTTAAAATAAAGCTTCTGCCAAGATGATGAGAGAGACTTCTGAATACACAGCTGGTGCTTAGGGAGTATGATGGAAGATACAAGGCTGGATGTGAGAGTCATCAAAACTTAGAAAATCAGTAGATCAGGTAATAGCTTCTAAATGCTTGGTTGAGTTTCATGTATTTCAACACCAGAGTTCCCTGAAGATGCTATCTAATCAGGTAGAAAAGCATCAAATTTATGGAACAATTACTAACTGCAGAGATGTGCTTGATTCATGCTGCAGGACAACACGAATGGGTGAAAAGCCTGAAGTTTTTGTTCACCTGAGGTCAAGTTTAAAGATTTTTTTAGTAGTTTTGAGCACACGATCTCTGTTGTGCAAAAAAACACTTGCTCGTCTGAATCAGTGATTTTTTTTTTTAACAGACCACGTGCTTGAACAGGTGGTGATGTGTGTGAAAGATGAGTAATATACAGGTATGAAGAGGATAGCAGTCTAAAAATATATATGCTTATATTTAGAAAGAATCTTATCCCTGAAACTCTTTTGCCTGGAGAATTTCTAGGAGAAATAGTGAAGTGCAAAATATTGTAAAGCCATAAAATGGCACATACGCAATCCTTAACTGTTCTGTTCCCTTCTGGCTTTACCCCAGGTATTGAAGACAATACAAAAATTTTAATAAGCAATCACACTGTAAGCTATATTACATACTATTTCTTCTTTAGTGAATTTGCTTTATGAAGTTGCTACCCATGTGTATGGCTGCAGATTCCTGTACTTGAAAACTGCAGCTTAAGTTAATTAAAGGTATGACATTAAGAGAAAATAAAAATTAAGACCTGACAATTGATTTTTTTTTTCTTAATTCTGTGATTCTGACTGGTTTTTGACTTGTGTACATTGATGTGGACAGTGGTAGTACTGTCTGAGTGAGTGCGTTGTTGGTTTGTCATATAAATATAGTGATGTGTGCTCTTGATAAAACTCAGATTTTGGAAAGACATAATTTTTGTGCCTTCGTGAAATATAAATCAGCTTTAGAATAAACTGGTTTTGGAAACATGTTGTTTAGTAGTAGTAAACAGAAGCTCAGCTTTACAAGTGCAATTGAGCACTTGTTTAGATTAATTTTCCTAGAAAAATGTTTTCAGTATCTCTTCTCTCCTGAAGGATGTTGCAGACTGACATCTTAATTGTTTTTTGAAAGTAGTGAAAAGTATTGCCTTGCACCGACAGCTGTTTTTATTTTTCTTTAAAGAAAAAACCCCAAACAACCACAAAACACCACACCTCCTCAATCAAAGAAATCTTATAAAATGCTTTGATTTGCTAAGTTTTCTTTTGTTGCCTTTTTTTTCTTCTTTTCTTTCCCTTGTGTGATTGAATATGTTGCTGTAAGATAATGGACTATTCCTTGGTCAAACTTACTGCCGTATTTTTGGGGAGGGAGAAGAGACTGATTTCTGTGTTTAATGATCCCTTTTTGTTTCTTTCCTTGCAGTGGACTGTTGGAGGTTCTAAAAATAAAAAAAAGGGAAAAGCGGGTAAGGCGGAGAAGAAAGGAGCCATGAAGAAACAGATGAACAAAGCTGCCTCCTCAGGCAGCTCAGATAAAGACAGCTCAGCTGAGAGCTCAGCACCTGAAGAGGGTGAGATAAGATGTGCATCTATTTACAGTGTCATTCCAAATGAAGTTACCCCTTTAAAGAGGTTTTTTTGTGTTACTGCTGGCAGGCTGGATGTCTCCTAAACTTACCATGGCTTGAAGTATTTATAATTCGATATAGTATTTCTGTAAGCATTCAGTTATAAACACAGCACTAAATACAATTCCAGCAGAAGAATATTATGACATACTTCATCATTTGACTTCTGCTTGACTTTTTCTTGGAAAATTCTCCCTCCTAGCATGTCCCATGTGCGGCATGGGTAACATTTTTCTTCTGATCCAATTGATGTGTTTTTCCCTTTCCATACAACTTGTGATGATGAAAACTGAGATGTATAGAGTTGCATGGTACAAAGAGGAGTTTATCTTGCATGTGAATATTGAACCTGTTCTAATCTAGAGCAATCTTCCTGTGCTCTTCCCTGTTTTTTTCATGGCCATGATTGTTTGCAGGTGGCTAGTTGAGATTTTAGTTGATAATAAAAGGAAAAACTAAGAACGAGCATGAAGGAGCCTACACTTTTATGTATACTAAGCACAGCAGAGACAATCCAAAGCACATAATAACTGAATCTATATATATCAAGTTTACAAATTAAATTTTTTTCACAGTACAAGGTTGCAAAGCTCCAAGTTCCTAAAAGTACTGAGACCAGAATGAAAGTGAAAGAAATAATCTTAATATCTGCTTTTGTAATTTAATGTAATATAGTCAATTAGATGAGATAACTAATGCACTTGGACTTGGAACAAGTTGAAAGGTAATGTTATCCGATATGACTGGAGAGTCAATTGTTCCCTAAGTCCACAAGTAACTGGGAGGGTTTGTTACAGTAACAGAGCTAGAACTGCAGCCTTCCCAGTCCTGTAGGTAGCGTGTTTCAGCTTTGTCTTGTGATACAGCAGTTTACAGTGTGTCAGTCTTCAAATGATTAATTTTGGGTTCTTCAGGTTGCTATAATGAAGAGTGTTGGTGGTGGCGAATAGTGGCATTTGAGGTGCACACAGACACTTACAAAGGAATTTTCTCAGGGACATAACCATATAGACATAGAAATTTAGCCTTAGGAAAGGTTGGAAGGAGTCTTCTAAAATTTACCTGTTCTCCTAAGAATTGTTACTTGTGCTCCAATTTGTCTTTCCTTGTGATACCACTCATTTTATAGTTTTTTAGCATTCATGTCTTATGGTAATAAAGTATTTTTTCCTGGGTTTAGTTTTCATGATACATATGCTTTAAGAATAGTGGAAGATGAGTGTAAAAAGTAATTCTCAATAGCCCTTGCTAACATACTATAATGAAGTTTCATAGTTTCATAATCAAGGTTGGAAGGGACCTTTCAGATCATCAAGTCCAACCATCAGCCCAACTCTGACAATTCTCATACCTGGACGGGAACTTGAACCCCTGACCCTCAGACTGGGAGTCTGATGCTCTCCCAACTGAGCCCATCCAGGTTGTTGGGCTTTGCCCCAGTTGAGTCTCACTACTTTATTTTTTTTGTTTAGGAGAAGTCTCTGATTCTGAAAGCAACAGCTCCTCATCTAGCTCAGATTCAGATTCTTCATCTGAAGATGAGGAATTCCATGATGGCTATGGAGAAGATCTTATGGGTGATGAAGAAGACCGAGCTCGATTGGAGCAAATGACAGAAAAGGAGAGGGAGCAGGAGCTGTTTAACCGAATAGAGAAGAGAGAAGTGCTAAAGAGAAGGTGAGTTTTATATCTATTAATATTTGTTAGTTAATCCATATTGGCTGTATGGAAATTATGCTGACTGTGTTCTTGTGTTTGCAAGTATTTGGCACTGTATAGTGAATTAAACTTTGTTGGAGGTTATTTGCATGAACTTTCCTTGAACATAGTTAAGGAGCATACAGCAAGAATTCTCCATGTTCTTATAAAAATTGGTTTCTGAAAGTTTTTTGACTGTTGAATATGTCAGCTACTGCTGTTGTATTACTGCTTTGCACACAAGATGCCAGAGAGTCTGGAAGACTGCATTATCTTCTGTCATTTCTATATCAGCTGTCAAACACTGATACTCTGGTAAAAGGCAAATGAAGTATAAGGCAACTATGAGCTTCTGGAGTTTTTCAGAAAAAAACAGTGAAGCACATAGTAGTGTTAGAGTTGCTTCTGAGTGTGAAGCTGGTTGAGGGCCTATCAGAAAAAGGTGATGTGGAAATAATGAGTAGTTGTTTTGGATATGTAGTTTTCAAGGGATTGCTTGTGTATTCCTGCCTTAGGTGATGTGATGCTCTTTGTTGCACCACTGCCCTGTGAGGCAGCTTCTTTGTAGTAAACGTATTTTCTTCTCGTGTCCCTAACAGAGGTCAAGTTTTCTCCAGTTTCTTTCCTAATTTGTGATTTCTTTTTTCTCACTTGCTGAGAAATATCTCTATGTATGACTGATACCTGTTGAATAAATCATATCACT
>VZTY01024643.1:469613-481604 GCA_013400935.1 Turnix velox
TGAAAAAAAAAAAAAAAACCCAAAAAAAAACCACGGAGAAAAAACCCCAAACCCACAACCAAATCCAGGAAAAAAAAATCCCAAAAAACTCACCTGGTGATGTTAGTTCTCACTGGTTCCCACAAACTAGCAAGGCAATAAAAAAGGCAATTTATTGCATGACTTGAATGAAATAATGACTTCTGATGTAATTCTATTAAGCCAGTTTCCAGTACCCTGAAGGCTGGGCTGACTCATCTACAGCCTCTTATGGTTTTAGACTTATGGATATGAGCACTGTTTTAACAAAATGATGGTCTATTATTTTTTTGTCTATTTTTTTCTCCCTCTGCAGTCTAGAGATCCTGCTGTCCAAGCTGCCATTCTTGCCCAGCTAAATGCAAAGTACGGATCTGGTGTATTACCAGATGCTCCAAAGGACATGAGTAAGGCAAGTTTCCATTTCTGTCTGTTATATTCCTCCTACTGTCAGCATTTCACTCGAGGAACTTATGACTAATAGATATGCATGCTTCAGTTCTAGAAATAGGAATCCTGTAGAACATTTTCATAGAAAAGAAATAGCTTTTTCTTCCTTGGGGAAAGAAAGTAAGATTCTTGCACTGTAAAAAAACTAAAGTAAGTGACAGAAGTGGGGGGGGAAAAAAGCATTTTTATTTTCAGTTTATCCAGACAGATAAGAGTTGGGGACTGACTTGTATTTTTTATTTCAGGGTCAAGGGAAGGATAAAGATGTGAATTCTAAATCAGCCAGTGACCTCTCAGAAGATCTCTTCAAAGTGCATGACTTTGATGTAAAGATTGATCTTCAGGTTCCCAGTTCAGGTAGGTGTTCTATCTGAGTTTGGGGATGTGATTGTCCTACTTGTTATGGTAGAGCTCATTTTTCCAGAACAGTTTATTCAAAATCAATGGTCAGCTTTTAAAAATAGGTCCACCACTAAGCCATGTCCTTAAGTGCTACATCTATGCATCTTTTAAATGTCTCCAGGGATGGCAACTCAACTCATTCTCTGGGAAGCCTGATCCAGTATTTCACAAACATTTTGGTGAAGAAATTTTATCTAATAGCCAATCTAAACCTCCCCTGATGCAACTTGAAGACGTTTCTTCTTGTCCTATCAAGCTGCTTTCCAGTGAATGCAAAGCATGAGAGTATACCAGTGCAGTTTGACTCAGGAGGCTTATTTTTTTTCTTGCCTTACTGTGAGCATTACAGTTGAAGTTCCTTGGAGGACAGCAATTTAGGAAGTACTGTAAGAACCTTGTCAAGAAAGGAAAGTAGGAGAAATTGCTTTTTCCAAATCTCCAACCAGGACTTAGATCAAGGCTGAAACTCTGGACAAAAGATGACATACAGAGTGAAGAAGGATGCTTAGGATAGGTGACTTCCTAAAGGAGACGCTGAGACTTGGAAAAGTTACCAAGCAGATGAGGTTCAGGCTCTAAAGATGCTGAAAACAAGGAAAAAAGGCAAAACAGGGACAGGAAACTGAAAAGTAAAGGATGAGTCACATAAATATAGAGAGGTTAAAGTATGGCTGTTTGGTTTTTTTAAATTGGAACACAATTTTAGCATCTTGCTTTGTGCAGTCTTTCAACTGAAGAATCTGTATATTGATTAAATGTATATTGTAGACACAGACAGGAAGTTTGACTTCTGTCTCTTTCTGCTTGCTCTTCTCATGAGACAATTATTTATTAAAGATCCTAGAACTGAGCCTTGAAGGCTCTGTTTTTATTTTGATTTGAGTGGGCTGTGGAGTAGCTTTCTTAAGAAATGACAGTACACTTAGGGCGGAAAGCTGGATTAAGAAAGTCAAAATTGCACATGCTTCATCTGTGAAGATAAGCTGCTGAATACTGCCTGTATTAGTAACCGAAGTTCTAACTTGATTTGTACTAGAGAACCCAAATGGAATTTTGTAGTGAAGTTATCAGCAAAAGCAACAAGTGAAAAAATGTAGTTTTCACATGTGCTGGTCCTCACTCTTGTCTTATCCTCAACAGAATCTAAGGCCCTGGCCATCACCTCTAAGGCTCCACCAGCAAAAGATGGTGCCCCTCGACGATCATTGAACTTGGAGGACTACAAAAAGAGGCGGGGGCTTATTTGAGCATCCCCACTCTGCTGCTTCTGATCCTGCATGCTCCATGACGATGTCCTACCTTTTCTTCCTGCCTTTTCAGTTCTCCCTCCTGGGTTGGAGCAGCAATGGAGCTGGGAAGAGACTCTTTAAAACTGCCAGTCACCTGTAACATAAACCATTCAACTATTTACTGTATAGACCTCCCTTCTTGCCCTCTCCTCCTCTTCCCCCCTCACAAATGTGGATCTGTGCTATTTGGGGTTTTCCCATTTCTTTTAGTTTTGAGTTTTGTTTTTCATTTGTTGATGCAGCTCATTGGTCCACTCTGTGTTCAGTATTAGCCTGAGGTCTGGATTGCCATAGGAATCTCTTGGTGGCTGCAGAATCAGCACTTGGTGATCTTCCCTTAAGTACCACCACAGGCACAGTGCATAAACATTGGCGCAAGACCTTTGTGGATGGAAGGTCATCTGCACTTTCTTCCTCTTCTTCCTCCTCCTTCATCCTAGCTTTGGAGAAAGGAATCTTCAAAACCTGGCTTAGGTTCAAAGTGTAAATTTTTTTGGGAGGGTCGTGTGACTTTTTTTCAGGTGTTTTTTATCATTTTTAAGCTGCAGTACTATTTGTATCCGTCTGTCACAGTTCTTTACGGCTGTTTTGAATTTCTACCAGCTGTACTTGAGCATCTGAAATTGCAAGAAAGAAACTCATTAAATGTGATTCTTCTTACTAAAACGGCTTGGCTGATATAGCTGTTTAATTTCACGTTCCTTTTTTTACTTACATTTCATTGATGAGAAAGAGGTAATGTTGCTCTTGATACAGGATTTGTCATCTTCAGTGCATCTGGGGTCTCCAGCTGTAATCAAGCGGAGTAGCTTTTTCTGGGATGGCCCTTGGGTGCACATTGGTTCTTATTTAATTTCTTCTTAAAACCTCCAGTATTACATGTTTTGAAGTCATGATGTCTTCACTGGTCTTCAGCTCACTTCTTCTTGCTTTGCAAACTGTTTAAACGGGGCTTCTATGAACAAAGAAAAAAATTTTTAAATAAAAATCACTTTGTGTGGAAGAGGGAGGACACAGTAAGGACAGTAGAAAGGTCAATGAGTAGCATATGAGAAGTAGCTGATGCATGTTTTTCATATAGAAACTGGTGCAAGCAGAGTGCAACACTAACATAAGAATTTAATGGCTTTAATGGAATATTTGACTGGACACAAGATGACAGCTAAATTTTCACTCAGGTGTAAAAAACAAAAAAAAAGTGTAAATATAAGTGACATTTAACAAAGAACTTCTCCAAACAAGACACAATTGAATATATGGAGCTAAGAACTAAATTAAAAGATACTTAGAAGTCTAAAATGTTAGAGGCCCTCGTTCAGGTGAGCGTGCAAGCACGTGTTTATTCCTACTCAGGCCAGTATATGAACTGGATAGGAATGTTTCTGGGGGACCCTGAAGAGGGAAAATGCTGATGCTCTTCTTGTGTCAGCACATTACTGTTTTTCTGAAATCACACACTGGTTATGTTTAAACTTGTGTTTGATACTTTCTTGTAGGATTCCTAATGAAACTTTAGTTCTTATTTAACTTTCTCTTCCTTTTTTAACAATAGCTTTAAAGAAACATCATGTAACTGTGCAGATTGATACTATGAATTGTGTATAAAAACAAAATCAAAATATGAATTCAGTAGCTCTTACCTACCATGTAAACAATAATTAGAAATCCTTCAATACTTATTTACTGAATAGTCCATAGTTCTGGGACATGGGTGGGTTATTCTGTAAATATGTTATCATAGATTACTTTATTTGATGGCCTATGACCTATTTTAGCAGCTTCTCTGGAGTTGTAGTAGGCTTTCACCTATATATACTTTAACTTTTTAAAATGACTGGGTTTATGGACTCTACCATGATAACTTCATAGGAGACATTGTGGTTCACTGTATAGATATGCATTTAATATGATTTTTGTTTTTCCAGCAGCTTCTATAATGTTACAGATTTGTAATTTAAAATTTAAACTTACTCTGCAGTAGTCAGTTTTTAGAGTAATCACTTCACAGTGCTTTGCAGAAAGAACTTCTAAGCCAATTCAGGAACTGATTTTTTTTCCTCAGAAATGCCTCTGGGCTCTGAGGCACAGTAACAAGTGGTCTCTAAAGGTAAAGTTAACTGAAATACTCAGTATTTTTAATATGTTTGCCCCTGATGCATTTGTTTTAGGTAACTTCTACATTTGGTAACACAAGAATATTCTGTGCTGCAGCCACAGTATCAATGAGACCCATAGTGTTGCAAGTAACTTGTAGTGGAAATAACCAGAACAGAGAAGATTCAATGAGTTTAGAACACAGATCTGAATGGTGGACTGTGTCCTTACCTGTAGCTGTGAAATTGCCACTTACCCTCTCCAAGTTTCTGCTGGATTCTGCTGAAAAATTGTTTTTAAGAGGGGCAACAGTCAGGAAAGTATCATGCAAACTTCTTATTTTGAGAAAAAATATTTCAAGGAAGTACTCTTGAATAGTTACAGAACTGTGTATGAAAGCTGTAAACTTTTTTCCTTTAAGTGCATGTAAAGGTGAGTGACTAAACATCCCACTCATATGAGAGGGAGAGATTTGTTTGCTTTGTTTCATTGGTGTCCTAGCATAGTTCATCACATCTGTACAGACTTCTATAAATAAACTTGGTTTGTTGGTTTAATAACATTGATTGTTTATCCCTTGATCTGAGGTGCTAAAGGTTTCCTGTCTGGAATTTGTGGTTTTTTGAGAAACTGGCTCTTTGTTTATCAGTCTGGACTAGTTTATTTAAAATACTAATGGTGTAAAATAATTAATGAACTGTAAAATAGTTAATGAACAGTGAGAGCCTACTTTTGCAAGAGCAGCTGACAACTCCTGGATCACTCTCTCACTCCTTACCCCTAGAATCAAATGGAGCCTCTTGAAGGTCGCTTCGCTTGTACCTTTGCTGCAACTCACTATAAAACACAGACTTTGCTCATCTTGTAGAAATTGGAATCAAAGGTGCTAAAACATGTTGCTGAATGAGATGAAGCAAGACTCTCCTCAAGGGTTGTTTGGTGGGAGGATGAGAATAATTTGAAACGAGTTCTGCCAGGATGTAAGGAAAAGGTTTTCACCCTTAGCACAGTCAATGAGTGCCCAGAGCAATTGTGACTCTGGTTTTGAGGATCTCAAGAGATGGCTGGATTATGCCATGAGTAATATGATCCAACCTCATCATTTATCCGTATTTGAGTAGGAGAGTGAGACAGACACCTCCCTGAGTTCAGTTATGACCTGAATTATGCTTTGATTGTATAAGTAATTTCATGTTGCTTCCTTCAGTTTTGTCCACATTCCTTGTGTGTACTGCTCCCTCCCCATCCCCTTCCTACACACTGCACATGAGTTTGTCCCACAGATGTGACTTACCACGAGCAAAGTCACATTTCCCAACGCACACATCCTTTCTGAGAGGGGCAGAGCTCATGCTGTTGGTGAAACAAAATTGTCTCTAGAGATTTATCACTAAACAGGCTGGAAAACTCAGCCTGTACCAGTTGAGAGTGAAGAGCTGTAACCAAGATCTGATCAGCAAAGAATTCCTTTGCATCCACTTTGGACAGCAGTTTTTCATCTCTTTATGAGCTTTTTTTAAAGGAATATGCTCTGCAAGGTCACAGGTTTTCAAGGAATCTTTAGGACAAAGGTCTTGAGAATGGGCTGACAAAATGACTTTGTGAAGAACATTGAAATAAAGGGAAAAATGTTGTGCCTCAAAGGAAAAGCAATGAACTAGCTGTGAAGAAAATGTTTCCAGACCACTTTAAGCTTTGAGTATTGGGGAATTCTTCATTGTGGGGAATAAGTGGAGTAAATTTGATACTTAAACTACTGATATGCAGTCTTGCTACCTTCAGCACAGTAACTTAGAATTTTAGAAGGAGATGGTTGAGTAGCCAAATAAATGGATTAATTTCTTTTTTTTTTTTTTTTTCTTAGCTGGAATGGATAAGTGCCCACTGGTTCTACCTTACCACTGGCATCAGCCATTTGAGGTTTTAGCTTGCCCTCCTGCCCCCCTCCAGCTTCACTCTGTGGTTGAAGGAATATCATATGAGCAACTTCTTTTCTCTTATATCCTGCAGAGCTATGTACATCAAAAAAGCTCACAACCAGACCCAAAAAATACCTAACTTTTCTTCTTGCATTATCAGTTGGATTGTGGGGGTGGTAAATGTGAAGACAGTTATAGCGATAGCATCTTCAACTTTCTGAGTTATGAAAAGTTTGTTTGAGGTTCTTTAGATCTTGACATCTATCTAGATGCTGAAGTCTCCTGTGGCCCAACTGTGCCAGGCCATAGCAAGTATGAGTTTCTCATATGCCAGCCTTTGTATACTTGAATTATTTTTCTCTAGCCTTTCTACTAAGAAGAAGCAGTATCACCTAGGAGTATGAGCACTTAAAGAAGGTAAATTAAAGTAGGAGCTTCCCTGGAATCACTAACATATTGCAATTACCCAGAAGTAACATTGATTTAGTTACAGTCTGGCTTCCCTAAATATGTCTATGCATGATTTTTGTAATTTACATCTTTTAATTGACTGTAGCCCTCTGCTGGAGAGACAGCCATTATCTTTTTCTTGGGAAGAACTTGGAATTTTACACCTGACTCTTTCTAAATTTTCAGCATCCTGCATTCCACTAGCCTATGGGTGTATTTTCTGTAGAACAAATAATTTATCTGAATGTGAATAGATTGGGTAGAACATAGGTGAGGGAAAATACAACTTTGCACTTGGTCTTCAGTACTTAAACATGAGAGGAATTATTTGAAATAAAAAGGGACTGTCTTCTTTTTAGAAGTGCTAGTTCTTAGTGTCAAAAAGTGAGTGAGCCGATGCTTTAAAAGACAGTACTCCTATGCAGTATGAAATAAGGCAGTGTGAGTTTGTTTCTTTCTTAAAGAGTAAGAAGAACTAAGGAGGGTTTTTTTTCAGTTGTGTTTCTTGTCTCCATATCAAGCTTACAAAAGGAAGTTGATTGACTTTCCTTGTGGTTTTTTTTTTTAATCCAGATAATAGCTGATGTCTTTCTAATTCCTGAAAACTACCTGCAGAATCTTTGCTCTGATATAACCATTTATATGCCATTCTGAGCTCCTTTTCTTGCATTTGTAATCCCCTGCTAACAGAAGGCACTCTGAGCCCTAATGAGGGTGGGAAAGAATAGTCCCAGTCTGGAAAATACTGAGAACCTCTGGAGGAGTGTCATGCAAATGTCAAGATCTAATCTATGCTTCTTTCTGATAGCTAGACTTCCACCTATGAGGGAATCACATTATTTCCACCCATGTTGAAGACAGCCATCACGCAGTAAATGATTTTCTAAAATTATCTTTGAGGAATGTTAAAGTTTTGAAATTAGTTAATTGGAAAATTGATGGCTACTCACATAAACACGTGCAAGAAATATCCCTAACTTAGTAACGTGGGCATGAATTATCAAGGATCCTGCAGAAGTTTGGTTTAAGCAAACTTATAAAATTTTGTTATATGAGAGATATGTTTCTGAGTACCGTTCTGGAGAAATTACAGTAGGTCATTGCAGAAATCCATGATTGCAACAAAGGAGAAATGGAAGAAAAAAATATTGTTGTAATTCTCGGGTTAATGTTGTAAATCTCATGTTAATTCTCACATAAAGAGATTATGCTTCCTCAGTCTTCCTGGAGCAGGTTTTCGGTTTATTACTTGTACTGCAGTAAACACAAAGGTGGACAGAGTAATAAATTACCTTGCAGGTGAGAAACTTTTTCAAGTCATTAAAGCCCATTTTAGATAATGTTCATAAATGCAGCTTAATGCTAAATAACATACAGGGAAGCACAGAAAATGGGCTATCTTCTGCAAGTGTTTATATACACAGTGACCAAAGTGCATCAAGTCCTTTTTGTCTCAGTGGGTTGGAGGAATACTGATTAGGAGCTGGGAGTGATGTGCCTTTGTTAACAGCATGAACAAGATCACTGTGCCTTGTCTCACTGCACCTGCTTCAGGAAAGAAATTCAAAAGATCTTCACTTGAGCTGTAAAATGTCCCACTAAATCAAACAGAAACCTGTTATGACTGTAACTTTGTGCTTTATGAAAGGACCATTCTCAAATCATTTGTTTGATCTTTTCCATGACTATGGACAAAGGTGCAGTTGCCAAATACCTCACCTGAAGCAAAGGAGTATTTATGTATAGAGTAACTGTGAAAATGGCAGCTGCTTCATTCTTTCTTTGTCATTATTATTACTGGCACATCTGCCACAAAGTGACTTGTCTCCATTATTTTATGAGGTGAAAGTTTGGCTCATAAAACCAAATATGTGGCTCTCATTATTTAGGCCTTTTACTGAAGGCAGTGTTGGAGGAGATCAAACTGATGTGAGGAAGCAATCTGAATGCCCATCACTCTGCAGCTGAGGTAAGGATGCTTTCCACCCTTTGCTGCTTACCTATCCCAGGTATTTCTTATCTTATTCAAGCAACAACTGACTTTTTTGTATCGTTACATTAAAAAAAAAAAATTAAACAAAAAAACCCAAAACACGACTTCTCCCAAGATTGTTCCTTATGCAGCAGTTTTTCTGGTTGCAGGTGGAATAAACACATGCTTCACAGCTGTTTTAATGGTTTAGGCTTCCTTGATTTATGAAAAAAAACACAGATCTAAGTGACTACAAAAGCAGATTGCTTTCAACAGATAAACTAAAAAGGAAAAAGACAAGGGTTTATTTCATACTTTTCTCTGGAAGACTTACTGAGTAGCTATTCTTTGTGTAATGAAGCTCTCTGCTTGGAAGTTTGGGCTATGAAGGTAAAATGTATTTCCACTGTTAAGATGAACTTGAGCGTTTGAATAAATGCTGTCTTTATCTGAAAAAGACCAGATGAATTTCAAATGCAAAGTAGTAATTTTCAATTTTGAATCGGGACTAGTTAGTTATGAACCCGTTTTTATTTCCATTCCAAACTTCCATAATTTTTTCCCAAATTTTCAAAGACAGGAAGCTGAAGATAGAAAAGTATGATGGCAAACTCTGAAATTAAAATGAAAGCTGAGAACAATTTCAGCATTTTGTAAGGTTGCTCCTAGTAGGAGCTGCTGTGAAGAGCTCAGCAATTGAACTTAGCAAGCAAAGTCTGGGAGTGGAAGCAAATTATTGTAAAAGCAAAGGGTAGACGGTCTTTGATACAATGTTCCACCTTTAATTAAAATCCCTTTACTATTTAGCACCAAAGAGTTTTTAATATTAAAGCATTAATATTACACAATGCAGTCACTGTGTTGACTGTTTTGACTATCACAATCTGTTCAATGCAGTACTCTCCCAGTACTGAGTGGGGGAAATTATCTTTAAAAATTATATCTTGAAACACTTTAGGGATGAATGCCTAGAAATCTGAAAACAATCACAAATATTATATAACAGTCTATTTATCCCCCACTGAAGCAGATGGGAAGACTGTGAGATGCAGTGGGAACTGGATAAAGTCCCCATGGAGAATGTTTCCACTCCTAGGTGATGGGAATTTCAAAGTTACAAGGCAGAACTGTTGCTGTGGTGATTGCTTTGTGTTACTGAAACCTAAGTCTGAAGTTTTTTGTAGATGGTCACACACTAAAATTTTGTAACCTAGGCAGAGACCTCTGCATGATGGTATCGACAAGTCATCTATTCCTGATTAGCAACCATAAGTTATGATTATAAAATTTGAGAGCATCAAATACCAGAAGCTACTTGTTGCCTATTTGCTTTCCTGTTCATTAACTTTCACCTTGAAATAAATTCTTCATTTTATCACTAGTATTTAGGTTATACTAGTCCCTTTTGCAATCCATTTGCAAAGAAAATAATGATGCTAACTTACCTCTGGAGGTAGAAACCAAGACCCATTCATTCATTTTAAATAATCCTGTATGTTGACCTGGTTTTAAACATGTTAGGTCTCAATTAACACTATTCTTCAAAGAACCTGATTATTTCTGGCCTGACTTCTTGGGGATGGTAGCAGATGGCTACAGCAGAACAACAGATGTTTCTTCAGATGATAAAATAGAAATGAACTGAAATGGGAGTTTTTCAGGAATGTAACTAGAACTCAAATATGACCCACACCTCAGCTTTGAATGGAGAGGCAAGCTCAGGGGCTGCATAGGCTGTCAGAGGACAGAGCCAGTGGTTCATTTGCATTAAACTCCCCAGTTTTGGGGGTTTTTGGCTGATGTGTGGGGTCTAAACCCAACTACTCCATTGTGCTTATTCATTTGAGTTCTGTGCTTCGGTGAGGAAGGAGGCACAACAGTCTTCTTCCTTGAACAACCTCTCCAACTGTCCCTTCATCCTGCATCCCTGCCCCTCTGCAATGGAGGAGAGCGAAGCACAGAGAAAGCAAGGTCTGTGGTACTGGAATGGGATGAGGGGATCTAGCAATGCTGGGACTGTGGCACCTGGCAAACCAGAATGAAAAGTAATTGCTGGAAAGCTGACCCATACAAATATGGCAACTACTCTTCTGAAGAAGGCCCTGAATTCACCTGCTCCAATGAAGGCTCTAGGTCTTGTTTTCTCAGGAGAACAAGGAGGCAATGTTGCTTCTAAGATGCTGTACAGCTCCCACAACCCAGCAGTGGCTTGTAATCAGCCTTTTCCAAATGCCTTCACTGCCTTTTTGGCATGAGTTTGTAATAATGCAGGTGTACTTGATTAGATTTGGGAAAAAAAATTATATTTCTGCTTTAACATATTACTGGCTGAAAATTAATCCTGGGAAAAGACCAACACAGCCTTGTAGAAAGTCATTCAGTATTAAAAAGAAACAATTTGTCAAGATCAAGGAAGCAAAACACCGTTCAGCCAAGGCAGGGAGCTATGGTAACCAACCACTTGGGCAAGCACATTGACATGCACATGAGGTTGGTTTTTAGTCTCTCTTAATCATAAGGATACTACAGGTTTTCAATAAGTTAATTAATGCAAAATTGGTGAAAGTATCTTACCTGGTACTATAAAGGAAAGACAATGCGAAGGCTCAGCATTTAGAAAAGTTGGTAACTTCTGGTGTTCCAGAAGTCCTGTGGCTGAAATTAGACTATTCAAAACATTTGAGACAAAGTCTCAAACTAACACATAAAACCAAAATCCAGAGAGTAGTAATTTTTTTAAAAGTAGGCTGAACCATATTATTTCAGCAATATCCTTCCAATGGATTAGCACCCAGGTTATTGTTACAATTCTAGGTGATTTATTCACCCAAACATGGAGTGAGGATAGCAAAAGGTGACTTTCTTTAGGGATTTCTCTTGGTGTTGCAAGACTAAAACTGGTGTTTTCTAGTTTGTTCTCAAGTTTTTGGTTTGCTTGCTTCGCTGTTCAAGTAGCTAGAATCTCTTGCTGAATGGGTTGAGACGGTGCCCCAGTTTGCACATGATAAATGTTTGTATATTCTTTTTAACTTGCACATCTTGATCCAAGACTTTACCTCTGGACAGAAGCAAAGCAAAGGCAAAATGTGATTTAATTAAATAGGCACAGGACTAACTTGCATCAGATGGGAACACTCCATTCAGTTTCCACAAATTAAACACTGAAACTCTGAAGCTGATAATCCCACTGACAAGACAGGAGCTTTGCAGAATAGTCTCTTTTTGGACTATGAGTTGATTTGGAATTCATTTTAAATGGCTGCAAGCTTGTTGAGGCCAGCAGATCAAGAGAGATGATTCTAGTTTGTTCTCATGAGACTCCACCTGGAGTACACATCCAGGTCTGGAGCCCTCAGCAGAAGAAGGATCTGGGCCTGCTGGAGAAGGTTCAGAGGAG
>VZTY01024644.1:0-54653 GCA_013400935.1 Turnix velox
TTGTAGCTGTTAACTGTGGAAATAAGAAGTCACATGTGTGCTTGGACATCCACAATTATGGGAAGATAGTGATGTGTGTGCAGGCAGTTGAGTGACTGTGATTTGACAAATTCACAAAGTTTGAGAAGCATTTGTTGTCAGGCTACATCTATGTGGTTTTTAGTCTGTGCAGCTTCTGATACTTAGTTTATTCCTCCTCATATCCTGAAGGCTTGATTGTAAACAAATGTTTACCTCAGGGATGGTGTAATGTACGCATACAGTCAGTTCTGTACTCACCTGATAAGAGAATTGTTTGGCCTGAAATAGTGTTTGGTTACTGAGCCTTGTCCCTGCTCTGAGTTTAAATGAGTAAGCTTACCCTTGCCTCAAGTTTAACAGGCTGTTAACAGTGCACAGGAATTCTTTCAATACCTGAAAATAGGTGATTGAAGGAGGTGAAACTAGCTGTATAAGTTTGTCAGTACCTTTATAACCTGTAAAACTGTCAAATAGCATAATTCAATAAAGTGGTAAAAATACTAATTTTTGAAGTTGGTGCATAGAATGTGATTGGTTTTCCTAAAACAAATACATAAATCACAATTTTATGAAAGGAGTTTAATTTTTAAACCATGTGTGAAGGGAAAAACAACCTATTTTTCATTGATGTAATTCTACAAAGCTTCTCTGTGGTAATAAGGCTCCAGCTGTTGATCTGGCAGACTGCTTCCAAGTGCTGAAGTTTGATGATTGCCACACCTTTCTCTGTACTTAGACTTCTTAGGGTTTGAAGTCCCAAGCAAAAGTCCAGTCTTTACTCTTCCCTGCCTGTGGTGCTTTGGGTTCATCAGGTGACTTACAGAGAAGAGAACTGCTCTTTTCCCTGAAAGAGTTGATGGGGAATGTCACTTGTGACCCTGAAATCATTGCTGCACACACACACAGTGTGCAGTGTCTGGTTTGATTTCTAAGAAACTAGGACATGATTTTTTAGCTTGCTTAATATTTTAGGTTATTAGAAACAGAGCAATACTGTCACTTGGTTCAGCCTAAGTGAGCAATGCATGTGCTGACCTGATCCTCTGGGAAACTGAAGGTGGAAGCTGATTTGAAAAAGTGTTTAAAAAGTTAAAAGAAAATCACGTTCAAGTACTCTGTGGATACTAATGATTAGGGATGGAAACATTTCTGAACTTTGTGTGCTTTTAAAAAAATTCTCCCACCCAAAAAAACCCCAACAATTTTAAAGCATTACTCTAAAGCAAAACATGCTAACTTTGAATTCTTAGTTCTTACAATTTAATAAAAAATCCAAGGAAATAATTCTTCTTTGTGGTAATAACTTTCCAGTTCCTTGCAGGCAACGCTTATTTGAAAACTTGCGCATGTTACCTCACGCACCTGGTGTACAGATGCAGGCCATTCCTGAAGATGCTGTGCATGAAGATAGTGGAGATGAAGATGGAGAAGATCCAGACAAACGCATTTCTAGTAAGAAATATCTTTTTCTGAGTCTGTCCAAGTAGAATATTTATAGATTTAATTGTTCAGAACCTTAGTTCTAGTAGTGCAGAACTGGAAGCTTGTCAGTTTTATTTCACAAGTGAAAGCTTCTGCTGTTCTTAAGGTGCACAAATCTGAATCTGTTAGAGAGTCCTTAAGAAGTGCTGAAAGAGCATGAATTTTGCATGTCTGATGTTAAGTGAGATGTTTTCACAAAATTTTTTTTGTTACAACTGAGAGGTTTTCCATCCTTGCGGCACTGCACTTTATTAGCATTGGCCTTTGTATGGAGTACAAGTTCTTCAGCATATAGCTAAGGGTTTTATACTACATTTAAAACTTTTTTGATGATGGTTGAAGTAATTCTATAACATCTTATTGGTGCGCTGTCACATTTTCTGAACTGTTGAAACCATAATGCTTTCTCCTGTAATTTAACTTCCGGTATTTGAAATTTATTTTATAGGAGTACAAATACTCCCACCCTGTGTCTCTGTAAAGCTGTTTTTGGCAGTCATTGTTAAAGACACAGAATATTTTTAGATTATATGTAATTTTGTTCCTCAGCATTAAATTATTACTTATGCTTAATTTGTTGCCTTTGTTTTTTTTACTAGGCCTATTGTAGTTGACTTTATGCTCAATTAATTTCCTAACTCTAAATCCTAGTTCGAGCATCTGATAAGCGCATAGCCTGTGATGAGGAATTTTCAGATTCTGAAGATGAAGGAGAAGGTGGACGACGAAATGTTGCAGATCATAAGAAAGGAGCAAAGAAAGCCAGGATAGAGGAAGACAAAAAAGAGACAGAGGACAAGAAAGCAGGTAGGACTCTGACACAATTCCATCTTGTGTTTTAGAACTGCAAAAATGTCAGTTCTGTAAGAAAAAAATCTGCATTTTCTGTTAACAGCTAATAAGTTGTTGAGATTGTTTATTTTTTCCAACATATTTAAAGCATCTATTTTAAATTCAGTTTCAATATACAGCTATTCACACTAGAACAGTATTTTCATCCAAGGTTTATTGTTGCTTCCCCACACACTTGAAATCTTTGAGCCAGGAATTTGTATAGCTTAATGAAAATATGGATAGAAAATAGTTCTTGACTTAAATGTGTTAGACAAAGCATGTTTAATTTGTTTCTTTTGGTGGGGTGAGACAACTAGTTTTCTCTGACACAAGCTAGATATGGCTCTGGGGATAGTGGAGTTTCAAGGACTCTTGGCTTTTCAAAGAGCAGACTAAATCTTAGGGCTGCAAGGCTGTCGTGGGGTGTTCTGGGGTTACCCAGGTCTTGTTAGTACCATCATTATAGCCAGGCAAGGGCAGCTTGACCTCTGAGTTATTTTGAATCACTTGGTTTTTTGTCCAGATGATTCTTTGAATGGATTCATTTGACACGGGATATTAATATGTAACTAACCAGTTCTTTTAAATATACAGCTTCCCTCTGACTAGGAGTGTCTATGAAAAACATGTTCCTTGGTTATGCTTTTTTCTTAGGAAGTCTCAAAGCTTTTCATGTATATTTTTCTATATTTAAAATCTTGCTATTTTTCAGATGTTAAGGAGGAGGATAAATCCAAGGACAGCAGCGGTGAAAAGACAGATGCCAAAGGGTAAATCCTACTTAATTAATAGTGAATGTCACATTTCTGAAAAGTATTTATTAAAGTATTGATTTCTATAGAGATCTGTTTACTTAGGATACTTTTAGACAATTTTTTGACATTTTAGATTTTTACTTGCTAAATATTTTAGATTATTGACAGTAGTAATTCAGAATTGCATTTCCAAAACAGCTAACTGAAAAGAAATGAAACAGTAATTTTAATTTTTGCCTTTGTACAGAGCAAAATCAGAGCAGCTCAGCAATCCTTGAACAAAAGATAGCCTCTCATCAGTTGCAGAACGTAATACTAGAGCTGGAGAATACCTAAAAGAAGAAAAGTTTTCATATCAAGAGAGACTGCTGATTTCATTTTTTACTATTTGGCATGGACCGTATTTATTTTCAAACGGCTTTGTTCTGGTTTTTTGGCAAGTTGTATTGTGAGTTTTCTAATTATGAGGCAGAAATTCCTTTCTTCACCATGCTTTATGTCATAGTATTTAAAAATGGATGTGAGTTATTATGTTAAATGTCTAAACTGATCTATTAAAGTAATTTGCCTTTCCTGAGCTGATTTTACCTTTTTTGTAATTTTATCTTTATTAAAAAAAAAAAATTGTACTTGGTTGTCTTTTGTTCATTATTGAACTATGCAAAAACTCCATGTAAATGAAGCGCAGGGTGAGATTTGACTGGGAGTGGCTCATGGGTTTAAATGGGCAGCTGCTGGTGAACACACAAGTTGAACTGTGTGACTGTCACCGACTCCACAGGTTTCAGTGGCTTCTGCCTGGGGTGCAAATAAATGTACTGGAATACAAGTAGATGAGATTTGGACAAGTTGAGTAAATCATAGAATCATAGAATAGTTCGAGTTGGAAGGGACCTTAAAGATCATTGAGTTCCACCCCCCCTGCCATAGGCAGGGACACCTCCCACTAGACCAGGCTGCTCAGTGCCTTGTCCAGCCTGGTCTTGAACACTTCCAGAGAGGGGGCATCCACAACCTCTCTGGGCAACCTGTTCCAGTGTTTCACCACCCTCTCTGTAAAGAATTTCTTATGTCAAGTCTAAATCTACCCCCCTCCAATTTAAATCCATTGTTTCTGGTCCTCCCATCAGATATCATATTAAAAAGTCCTACCCCTGCCTTTCTGTAGGACCCCCTCAGGTACTGATAAGTTTGTATAAGGTCCCCCCTGAGCCTTCTCTTCTCCAGGCTGAAGGCTGAATGGATGAAGAAATTATGGTGTAAGGTGGTTGTATGAACTCATGTTTTAATGCAAGGGTTTAAAGCTCTGCAGTCATGTGCCTTGGATTGTCCAAGAACTTGTACAACCATCAGAGTCTATCCATTGAGTAATTAATTTGCTGTTGATGAAGCTTGTTTATGGTCATCTTTCATAGCTTCTAAGACAGAAAGTGAAACTTTGAATTTAACTTACAGTACATTCTGATATTTTGCAGCAGCACAAGAAGGACATGGACCTCTTGGAGAGTCCAGAGGAGGGCCACAGGAAGGATCAGGAGGCTGGGGCACCTCTCCTAACAGGACAGGCTGAGAGTTCAGGCTGTTCAGCCTGGAGAAGAGAAGGCTCTGGGGGGGACCTCATAGTAGCCTACCAGTATTTGAAGGGGCTATTGGAAAGCTGTTTACCAGGGCTTGGAGAGATAGGACAAAAATGGCTTTAAAGTAGAGCAGGCTAGGTTTGGGTTAGTCATTAGGAAGAAGCTCTTCATCATAAGGGTTGTGAAACACTGTACAGGTTGCCCAGGGAGGTGGTGGAAGCCCCGTCCCTGGAGATAACTCAAAGCCAGGCTTAATGAGGCTCTGAGCAACCTGATCTAGTGCAGGATGTCCCTGCCCACTGTAGGGGGGTTGGAGCAAATGACTGTTAAAGGTCCCTGCCAACTGTGATTCTATGACAACTATGAGCAATGCAAAATTCTTAAGAAAGGTTTTTCTTACCTTTCTTTTTTATTGGTTAGCTAGTTTAGGTGCCTGAATTTAAACAAGAAACCTAAATGCACGCATTTTTTTTTCTTAGTCTATAATATTTGTCTTCTAAGCTGACATTTCATGAAATTCTCAAGCTTTAGTATCAAGATTTCAGAGCACTGAGCACAGAATTCTGTGGAATTGCATTGCTACCGGATCTTTTTAAACATAATAATTATTGCTACTTTTTATTAAAAAAGCTGTTCTCACTCTTTTCCATAAAATTCTGGGATTGTGGTCTGTGACCTAATTGATTCATTCATGATAAAATTCCTGTGCACTATTTTGAATTATTTATGCTTTTGTCCAAGCTCTATATTCACCAAAAGCTCTTCTGAAGACACGTCAGGCATTTACTAATTTGACTTTTTTCCAATAAGAATAAATTTCATTTAAACTAGGACTTTCTGATGTGAAGGAGGGAAATCTTTTGTTTTCTTAACACCTTTTTAGTGTATGTGTGCAAATATATTAAAAAAGAAAAACCACAAAACCACCAAAATCTTACTTTAATCTTCCTGAATGTTTCATCTATCTTTGAGTCTTCTACTGGGATGTTAAGACTTGGGTAAGTTTTGTGAGTATTAGATTCCTAAAGATGCAGGGAGGGAGCACTCATTAGACTAGAAAATTAACTTACTTGAAATTTCAGTAGATATGTGCTTCCAGGGCACATCTTTGAGCATCTGGAACTTCAGAGATGTTTTTTCTAACCAGAAGAGATTTGTGAAGGACTTGCTTCCTTTTTGTTGTTCTTGGTTGAGCCCTGGAGGCAATATCTAGAAGTAAATGAGCAGTCTCCAGTGTGTATCTAATACCTGCCAGTTTTCTAGGGCACAGGGGATAAAAGTTGGACTTGGGGAACTGGTAGGAAGGTAGGATTGGACCAAGTGAGTGGGAAGGGGTCAGTGGCACATTAAGTGTCTACTGGTACTTGTAAGGTGTTTGACATTCTACATTCTATTACAGAAGTTTAGATTTTCACAGAACTGAAGGTGGCATATATGTCTGTTTGCAGTATGTATGTCTCTTTATATATTTTTTCAAAGTTCTTCCATATTTTATTCACACCTATTACAAAGCTCTTGTTCAAATAACCCGTGATCTCAGCATTTCAAGTAGATCAAGAAGTATTCTCCATTTCCCAGCTGCAGATCCAACCTTGAGGCTTGGACTTTGTTCAGCCCAAAGCAGTGAAGCCTAGGGTAGTCATTGCAGGAGTGAAATCCAAGAATGTGCATAAGTGATACTAAACCCNATTCTGGGATTGTGGTCTGTGACCTAATTGATTCATTCATGATAAAATTCCTGTGCACTATTTTGAATTATTTATGCTTTTGTCCAAGCTCTATATTCACCAAAAGCTCTTCTGAAGACACGTCAGGCATTTACTAATTTGACTTTTTTCCAATAAGAATAAATTTCATTTAAACTAGGACTTTCTGATGTGAAGGAGGGAAATCTTTTGTTTTCTTAACACCTTTTTAGTGTATGTGTGCAAATATATTAAAAAAGAAAAACCACAAAACCACCAAAATCTTACTTTAATCTTCCTGAATGTTTCATCTATCTTTGAGTCTTCTCTTCTACTGGGATATTAAGACTTGGGTAAGCTTTGTGAGTATTAGATTCTTAAAGATGCAGGGAGGGAGTACTCATTAGACTAGAAAATTAACTTACTTGAAATTTCAGTGGATATGTGCTTCCAGGGCACATCTTTGAGCATCTGGAACTTCAGAGATGTTTTTTCTAACCAGAAGAGATTTGTGAAGGACTTGCTTCCTTTTTGTTGTTCTTGGTTGAGCCCTGGAGGCAATATCTAGAAGCAAATGAGCAGTCTCCAGTGTGTATCTAATACCTGCCAGTTTTCTAGGGCACAGGGGATAAAAGTTGGACTTGGGGAACTGGTAGGAAGGTAGGATTGGACCAAGTGAGTGGGAAGGGGTCAGTGGCACATTAAGTGTCTACTGGTACTTGTAAGGTGTTTGACATTCTACATTCTATTACAGAAGTTTAGATTTTCACAGAACTGAAGGTGGCATATATGTCTGTTTGCAGTATGTATGTCTCTTTATATATTTTTTCAAAGTTCTTCCATATTTTATTCACACCTATTACAAAGCTCTTGTTCAAATAACCCGTGATCTCAGCATTTCAAGTAGATCAAGAAGTATTCTCCATTTCCCAGCTGCAGATCCAACCTTGAGGCTTGGACTTTGTTCAGCCCAAAGCAGTGAAGCCTAGGGTAGTCATTGCAGGAGTGAAATCCAAGAATGTGCATAAGTGATACTAAACCCTCAACGCATTCAAGATAAGCACAAAGGTTAATTTTTTGCCTCATTCTTGATCATTTATTGAGAATGACAGTGCTGCTCATATCCTGCCAAGGTTTGATGAATATCCTTTCTATTATTAAAGGGAGAGTGATATATAACTTTGAATGTAGTCTCACTGCTTAACCAACTTGCCTTGAATTAACTATACAAGTTCTTTTGATACAATACTTGTTCTATTTTTAATAGAATGCCCTTCCTTAAGCTCTTGTTCATGCTTGTGCAGACTTTACTCCAGAAGACTCTCTAGTCTTCTTTATGCTTAGTTTTTATGTCCAGAGGAGATTCTCTAGTCTGCTTTATGCTTAGTTTTTATGTCCAGAGGAGATTCTCTAGTCTGCTTTATGCTTAGTTTTTATGTCCAGAGGAGAGATCTTCCCTTATCCTTAAAGAACTGATCCATATTTCAAGTAGAATTTGCTTTTAGATTTACCTGGCCAAGAGAAGGTTTTTACTTATTTCACACATTTTCAGTCATCATCCAATATTTTTTAAAACCTGAAAGCTAAGAGTAACAATAGGCACTTCATTTTAATGTTCATGTGGGATATCAGGCCTGAAGGGCTTTTTATTATTTTTTTCTTAGATTTATTACTCCTGCCTCTGTTCTTCCATGAAGGCTCTTGTAAAGCACTTAATATTGTTGTTTCATAAGGAGCTTGTGTGTGGCTTGTCTTAGCAAGGCATTGGAAATGATGTTTCAAAAATGCAGTGTTCAAGGATTTTTCAGGCTGCTTTTTGGAGTAAAACCACTACTTTCTGTTCAAGTAGGAATATTAATTGTTCCTATTTGAAGAGCTGCAATACCTGTGCTGAGACATTCTCTGAAACACTTGCTGTAGGTTTACATGCAGCCTAGAAGCAAGTTTCTGTATTGTTGGTTTCTCTTTGTTCAGCATGAATGCAAATAAAAGCATCAGCAACTGCTTCTTAACTCAGGGGGAGGACTAAGCTGTGGGGTTTTTTTGGGTTTTTTTCTTTTATTTGGATTCCTTTTTCCTTTCTGTTCTGCAGGTGGCAGGGCAATACTTGGACAGTCTTCTAGTGAAGACAGAAATAACCACCAGGGAGGAGGGCTAGCCCTGTTAGCAGGAGAGCTAATTTAAAACCAACTTGAACTTGTGGCCAAAACCTTGAATTTATAATACGATTTACATTTATTTATTTGCAAGCCCCAGTGAAAATACATTTCATGTATTTTCAGTTTCCCATTTTTGCAGTAAGTAGCATTTTGGAAACGTGAGTTTGTGTGGGAGGAAAAAAAAAAGGAAATTAATAATTAATTCAAAGCCTTTTGAATTTCTTTTTCCCCCTGCCTTGAGACCATTTCTGTTCGCATACCTTCTAGAGGTTTCAGACAGATTATATGGCTCATTTTATCCAAATTTTCAGTGGAATTTAGAAATTTGTTTATTGAGCCATAATAGGATTTTTTTATATGTTCAGTAGATGTTGCAAAGCTACAGTCTGTAGGATACTGTTCAGAACATGTCAGCAGAAATAGTACATATTGTCACATAGCTAGTTAGCAACCATGGAGTGTTTTGTTTGTTTGGGGCTTTTTTTTGATAATATAATAATAATTTGTAATAGTTTGTGAGGTGAAGGCATTAAAAATGGAGACTATTGTGTGACCATACTTGGTTGTGTTGTAATTGACTCCACAGGATGGAAAGTAGACATTGATAAATATAATTACAAATGCAAATGCACACATCTATTCATATGGATAGCTGAAGCACAAGCAAAAATGGTGGGTTTGCAGGGGGAGGGGATTAGATCAACCACAACCATTGCCCTGGTTCCTTCTGCTGCTATTTCCTCAGCACCACCGAATACCTTATTCCCCATCCCACAGCAAAAGAATAGCTGCAATACCTAATCCCTCTGTGTCTTGGTTTGACCAACTCAGTCTTCAATTTTTCATTTAAGATAAACATTTTTGCAACTGAAAGTAATTCTTCAGCTCACTCAGTGCTACAGGCTTGGGCAATAGTAGCTGGGGAGCTGCCTGGCAGAAGACCTGGGAGTGCTAGTCAGCTGCCCTGATGGCTTAGATCAGGAACAATGTGGTGAGTTGGAGTAGGGAAGTGATCTTTCCCTGTACTCAGCATTGGTGAGGCCATGCCTTGAGTACTGAGTCCAGTTTTGGGCTGCTCACCACAGAAGAAAAAAGACATTGAGGTGCTGGAGTGGGTCCAGAGAAGGGCAACAAATCCAGTGAGGGTTCTGGAGAACAAGTCTTGTGAGGAACAGCTGGGGGAGCTGGGGTTGTTGAGGCTGGAGAAAAGGAGTCTTACAGTGCTTTACAGCTACCTGGAAGGAGGTTGTAGAGAAGTGAAGGTTGGTCTCTTCTCTCAAATAATAGACAACAGGACTTCAAGTTGCACCAGGAGAGGTTTATACTTGATATTATGAAAATTTTTTACACTGAAAGGGTTATCAAGCATTGGAACAGGCTGCCTTCAAAAATTTTACTTTTATTTTTTCTGGCTCACTCGTATCTCTTTATTCAGTCATATCACCTCTCTAAGAGCATATGCAAATGGAGGAGAGAATTATATAAACTTAATTAAAAAGACGTTGCATATGGCAGCAGTAAATTTAGTAACGTGTTTAATAATTTTCAACTTACCTTAAGTAATATTTTATTTTTAAAATGGTATTTTTTGTAAACAGATGAGCTGGTAAAAATTGAAACTGGACAGCAGCAGGCAGAAATAAAGAATAGCTTCCTAGGTTAGAAACTTGTATTAATTATAGTCTAGGCCTAATGTTTTCCATGATGATGCTGCCAAAAGGAGGAAGGGGGGAGGGGAAAAAAAGCAAAAAGCTGTGGGCAAGATTTAAGTAATTCCATGTTGCAGTTGCCAAACCAGTTCCACATGGATAATGCATATGCTGAATTACTCTTTGTTTTTTTAAATCTATTTTTGAAACTTTCTTTATGTGATGCTGCTTTTAACAATATTGGATTCCATAAAACTCCCCAGAGACTTAGCTGGTGGAGGAAAAAAATTTCTATCACTACAGATTGTATCAGGCTGCTGCACTAAGTGTAGAACAAAACCAACTCAATATTTTAAAGGCAGATAATCCTTTTCTTTTTCCAGCTAGTGAGCAGCTGAAGACAGACAAATCACCATTTGGGTTTGAAGGAAAGGGAAGATCAGAGTGGACCTGGCTTAAGACTCCATTTGGTTGGGAATGTTTTCAAACATAACAGCAACATTCTTTTAAAGTTTCTGCTTAGTATCTTTCTGTGGAGACTGAAATTATGAGGGAGATTTCTGACAGCTCAGATGGGAAGAAAGATACTTAAACACTACAGACTTTTAAATGGAGTATTTTTCTGTGCCAACAGTGTTCACATTGACCTTTTCATTATGCCAATGAATGGACCATGCTTGTATCACTGTGCACGGGGTTTTGATTTTTTCCCTTTTCTTCTTTTTTTTCTCCTTCTGTAATTATTTTTCTGTTCCACAGGCAGTGAGTGGAAACACTCTATAAAGGAATCCATGAGCAGACAGTGCTGCTATAGCTGCAGATACTTATGTTATCTGTCTAAAAACATTGTGCTGTGCATCTTGGGCACTGAAAACCCAGAGACTTTCTGTCCTGCAGAATATTATATGCTTATTGCATCTATGTGGAAATACTAAGAATTGTAAAGATGGTATATTCTCATCAGAGCAGGAGGTAGTCTAAACTTCTGGCAGCATAGAAATGAAATATAAATGCCTGTTCCCTCTACCCACAGCCAGCAGGACCCTGTGTCTTGGTGAGCACAAAGAGATCAAGGAAAAACAGTGTTTGGTCACCAGTGCTGAGTCCACAGCTCTGTGTTTTTCAGAAGGAAGGGCTTACACCAAACAGGTTCAATGCACAAGATGAGGAATAAGTATTGTGATATGACTGAGGTGCTCTGCAAACCCTACTGAACATCTCCTGTATGTGCTATCTTTAAATGAGTCTGTTTGGCTTTTGGCAACTTTCTAAGGTATCTCTTTAGCCCATTTTAAGTTTTCTCTTGTTGACCTCTTCTAGGCTGGTATTCCTCAGCCTACACTGTATGCAGTGGACAGCTCTAAGACTCCCATAAGCTCCTAAACTGGTTGTTTGGAAACTCACTTCATTCTTTATGCTTATGCCTAAAGCTAAGCTTGATGTGTCAGATGGGAAAGAGAGGAAATTTAACTGTTGAGCCGGCGAGGAGGGAGGAAAACAATCCCTTGGTATCAGTAAAGTTTAACAAGTGTTTTCTGTTTACCTTAGTAGATGCTTCCTATTCCTAGGTGAATGGTGCCTTGAACCATAAAATGATGGGTTAAATTGGAAAGATGAGCTATTTTGGGTGCCTAATCTGAAAGAGCCATTTGGGACTTGATGCTGAGAGGGAAGTAAATGGAAATTCTGCAAATCAGTGCCTCCAAGTGAAAGTTGCTATGGAAAATCTGAACATCTTGTAGTTTTTAAACCGATGAACTAAAATGTTGGAGCATGAATTAAGCCTTTGTGTGGCAGAAACAATGATTAGTTACTGCCATACATATCTCTTCTGCTTTCTCTGTGCTACATGATGACATGAAAAGTTTCTTTGCAAATTTCTATTTTTAATACTGAAAACATTTCCAGTGCTGTTAGAAACCCAATTCACTATGGCTTCATTCTTTGTTTGCTTTTCAGATTTCTGCTTTCTCTTCTGCAAGCGGTCTAGGAGAGTTGTAGTGCAGGTCTTGGCATGTCCCAGTAGTCTTCATTGTTAATGTGTGGTAAACATGCCCCAGCACGCTATGAAAGAGCAATAGTGCATGATACCATGACAGGTTTGGCTCTTTGAAGACCAGGGAGATACAAACCTTGACAAATAGTTGGGGTAGTTCCTTCAAGAACAAGCATTGGAGACAGACCACAGCTAAAGGTGCATCTCATATAACAAGCTGGAGAGAAATGACCTTGCTCAGCTCTCATCAGCAGCTTTGCCAAGACAGAGTTCAGCTCAGGTTGATTTAAAATTAACTCCCAGGTGGGCTGAGCTTGTGTGTAAGTGAAACATAGCTTTTGAGGTGCTGGCTGAACACGTTCTAGTAGTGGGGTGTTGAACTCTAATCATAATGTTAGGACTGAAACTAAGATAGGCCATAAAGAAGAGACTCAAGGGGAATTTATTGTTGTTGCTGGTCATATTAGAAGTTCTAATAATAGGACTGGAGACTTTGCTTCACCAGAGCCTCCCTCTGTCCCACAGAAGTCTCAGATGAGCTTGATTAAAAACAAACAGATCCTGTGCAGTCCCAATCATGGCATTTCCTACTGGTGCTCTCCACAAGAGGATATGGGAGTTCCCAGGAGGACTGAACTCTGCAAGAGGGAATTTTTGATAAGATATTTGCAGTTTCAGATACTTCAAGGTTAGCCAGGGTGCATTTCTCTGTTCTCTTTTGCTGGGTTGATCACTTCTGCCTTAGTCCTGTATGTTCTGTACTAGCTGGTGGACCCAACTAGTTGACTGTGCCTGACCAGAACTCAGAGCTCATTACTGGGAAACACGAATCCATGGTTCTGAGGGGGTGGAAGCCAGTGAATCAGGGGCCCCACCTTTTCCCTCCTCCCTGAGAAGGAAGTTTTTTGGGAGTTTGTTAGTTTGTCACCCTCTCAGGGACACTGCCTCCTGGACAAACAGAGGAGGTATGACCTCACTCAGCTCTGCTCCCTTGAAATGAAATGCCATAAACAAGGACTGCTTGCAAATGATAGTTCTCGTTAATCTAAACACAGCTAATACAAAAGCTGCCTGAGGCCCTCCAGAAACTGTTCAGCAAAACATCAGAGCCAAAAACCTCATTAACAAGCACTTAACCGACATGCTTCTGATTTTGAAAAGAAGCTCAGAAAATACTCAGTGAACTCCTAAAGTCTCTTTCCTGAACCCCTGAATGGTCACTATAAACCAAAGTTTTCTGGTTTAAGGAGTGTGAAGTGTGTTTTTTAAGGCTAAAGTGTGTTCAGAGCATCCCCATCTCCATCCTGGTAAAGTAAAACCATATCTGAGACCGAGAGCAATGAATGAGCTTTGCTGCCCATAATGTCATTTCAAGTAATTCTTGATTTGCTTCTTTTTATCTTACCCTCAACCCCCAGTAATTCAGAGAAAGGTGACAGCCCGGGTTGGGGGATTGATCTGGAACTTGAAATAACCCAGGTCAAAAGTCCCAGTCTCATTCCCTCATGAGGTGACACCACTGTGAGGCTTTGTGCAGTGGGGATGGTAGTTGGGAAGAGACAAAAGTTACTTCATGTAGTACCAATGCTGAGAAAAGGGCTTATCAAGCAATTTTTCTTTGGTGTTCCTCCTCCTTATTATATATAACTCTGATTTTTGGAGGTATTTTGGTTTGGGGTTTGTTGGGTTTTTTTTTCCAGGGAAAAAATTACATCAATTTAAAAGTAGTATCAACCAAAAATCTGTATAACATGGAAGGTGCCTACTCAGTTCAGTATTAATGTTCAAGTAGTGAATTAACCTTTGCTTACTAAGACAAGTGGAAAACAGTATTTGAATTTTAAAAAAACAGTTCACAATTAAAAGCAAACTTGATGCTGTTGAGTTCCAAGGCTGCTGCTCTAGCAAGGACAGAAAACTCAATGCTGTTGAGTTCCAAGGCTGCTGCTCTAGCAAGGACAGAAAACTCAATGCTGTTGAGTTCCAAGGCTGCTGTTCTAGCAAGAACAGACATCCTGTTAAGTCAGTGACTTGAAATGTGATTACTTTTTCAGGATTGAACCTTCTGTGCAATGTTTAATGTTTAAGTTAAAAAAAAACAACCAAAAAACAACAACACAGCAAACCACCAAGAAAAGGAATTATCTGCAAAATACTATGTCTTGTTTGATCTCTTCAGTCAGCACTGAAAACCTGCTACAAACCACTGTTGTGGTCCTGCTACCAAGCCTAGTCTTATTTATTGTTTCACGTCTGCCTTTAGTTTTGTTATGGACGGAGGGTTTGTTTGTAAATTCCTTTGGAGTTTCTCAGCTTGGTGAGCTCAGTAGGGGGTGGGGATTTAATGTGTTACTTCTTTGCCAAAAACACTTGGACGAATTCTTCAAATGTTCTATTGTCTTAGGCTTCTTGCAGCTGCTTTAAAATTTTTTTATCTGTCTAATTCTTTTTATTATCCCTGCTTTGACTATTTGCTGATGTTTTGATTTGTTTTTTTTTTTTACATTCATCATAAAATCCCAATTTAACAGTCATGGATACTGTGCAGAATTATTTACCTACCAATGTGAAGTCCCTTCTTAAATATACTGCTGCTTTATAAAACTTGGTGATATGAGCTTGGCAAACTTCTCAGAGAGCCCTTGTGTGTTATGAGAGTTCTTTTGCTTCCTTTTTTTAACAGGAACAAAGAGGCAACAATTAACAAGCCCTAACCCAGTGCAAATTAAAGATGGTAATTTCTTGTTTTGGGGGGTTTTTTGGGTTTTTTTTCTCCTTCCCCTCCCATCTCTTAAGCTTTGATACCACTACTCTGTCTCCTTTCTACGATTTGAAGCAGACAATAGATAAAGAACCTAATGAAAATGGCTGCAGGCAACTTGAATGTCAGATATTGAAAGAGCATGTGTAGCACAGGGTAAAATATTAGCAACTCATACATTCACAATGACCTCTGCCCTTTAATGCCAGAATGCTTGTGCTACTTGAAAGCAGCATATTCAGAAAGAAAGGACTCCTTATTGACCTCACCCTCACAAAAAAAATCAGGCATTTGTAGTGCACTGTCACTGTCTTGAAATGGATGAAAAAGCCCTTGTTACATTCATGGCTAGGAATGCTTTTTTAAAGTCCTGGTTTAGGCAGTTTAAGACCCTTCTACCCAGTTTCTGAGATAAATAGTTTTCTAGGAAGTGCTAGTTAAATAGCTGGCAAATAATCTAATGTAGAATGGCAATCTATTTGTGTGGCTTGCACCCATCATTGGGAATACTCTAGTAATTCCCTTAAAATTGCATGGATCCTATCAAAATGCTTCAGATGTATTTTGATCTCCTAACTCTATAGGCTTGCACCAGGTGAGCTTTTCCTTACTACTCAGAAGCCAAGGAACTTTGCTCTGCACAGGGTAGCTGGGGGTTACATGGATGAATTGGATTTAAGTGTTGCAAACTTTAGTATCACTGTACCTAAGATTTTATTGCCTGGAAGAATGCAGATTCTTTGGTATTCTTCCTAAATTTTCTGTGGAATAAGTGAAGCAATTACAGTGCAAACAGATAGCTTCATAAAGTAGGCCTTAATAAAAGTTGATGTATTTTTTTACTGTAGGTATGTTTTAAATTACCTCTCAAACACTCACTGGCAGACGCATACTGAGAAGTGCTCCATTTCTCTCCAGTTTCTCTAATTTGGACCTCCTGAAAGTAGATATCAAAGTTTTGAATTCTAATAAAGCAAGAAATTATCTTCAAATCACAGTTAGTCAGGCCACTTCTGCTTTTTGCACAAGTCCTTTTAGCTTTGGAGCTGTGATTAAATCACACTTTTTTGGGGGCTGGCTCTTTTACAAGTCAGTGTGGGGTTGGATACTCTCAGAAAAAATAAAAAGAGCTAAAATTTCTTACATCTTAGGTGAGTTACCCAGCAGCTGATCCATAAAAGAAGACACACTCCATAGGTGTTCACCTTCCTTGAATGCTCTTCACAGTTCCGAATTCTGCCCCTGCAGTGTTTCCAGGAATGGGTAGAATCATAGAATGGTTTGGTTGGAAGGGATCTTCAAGATATCTAGTTCCAACCCCCTGCCATGGGCAAGGACACCTCCCACTACACCAGGTTGCTCGATGGCCTCATCCAGCCTGGCCTTAAACACCTCCAGGCTTGATGGAGCATCCACAACCTCTCTGGGTTGTGGGTCACCCTCACACTCAAGAACTTCTTNGGAATTGAGAAGGTCCCTCCCTGAGCCTTCTCTTCTCCAGGATCAACAACCCCAACTCCTTCAGCCTGTCCTCAGAATGGAGGTGCTCCAGCCCTCTCATTATCTTGGTGGCCTCTTCTGGACCTTCTCCAACACCTCAATGTCCTTCTTCTGCTGAGGAGCTCCAGCACAGGACACAGAAGACAGAAGAAGACTTCTTACTGTTATCAGTAAATAGGAATAACATAAGATGTTTCAGTTCCTACATTGATATGTTTTTCATGCATTGGATAGCAACACAACCTATAACAAAACATTTTTTTGTATATGTCTTTGTATTATTGCCTTTACTTTCTTCACTGATCCATGACATGGTATCTTATAATGCAACTTCCTATAAAGGAGGGAATGGATAGGCACTCATGTTGTTCTCCAGTATCTCCAGGTATAAAGCAAACATATTGGCTGTGCTGCTTTTCAGAAACTAAATCTGCTTAGAAATGAAAAGGGGTATGACTGGAAACAGAAATTCTAGAAAGGTCTCTAGTTCAAGAAAAAAAGTTTAGGTTATGTGAACATGACATCCTAGACAGGGGACGAGGATATTCCTGAGCTGTCTTTGGAACTAGATGTGGCATAATCGCATTGGAAGGTGTTCCACTGAATTAAGTTCTTCTGAAGGGCAGGACTTGTTCAATGCAGAACCATATGGACATGGCTGATCTCTATTTAGCTGAAAAAAACACTGTCTCCATGCAGTGCTGTAGCTGCACCCCTCTGTTGATGCTCCATTGCCCAACTGATACAATCCTTCAGTTCATGTTTTAGACCAGAAATATGGGTATTAAATGCTTAAAATGCTTAAGCAGATACCTTTAAAAATCAGTTTCTGAATATCATTGTAGCAGTTTTATTGATAAAGTCCTTAATCCCTTTTTCTTATCCCAGGAATGGCCATGCTGAAGAAGATTCTAAACCTCCTGTAGGATAAAGACAGAGCAACTAGTTAATTAAATTATCTGTGCTGATCTGACACTCAAGTTAAATCCACCCAAAGGGCATATGAATTATTTTAGTCTCCAGGATGTTCTGCATTAACAGATCACACTGTTTCCAGGTAACTATCCATAAAAAAAAAAAAAAGGAAAAATAATTCAAAATTAAATATCTGGGTAATACAGAAACTGCAGAAAAACATCTTTTAAAAGGTCATCCATAAACAATGAGGAAATACCTCATTCAGGAAGTGGTGGTAAAAGCACATTGAACAAAAAGACATTGCTGGAAGCTCTCAGCTGATGTATATAAGTGCAGCTACACTGACTGTTGAATCCTTGCTACTACTATACAGCATTCACAGAACTAGAAAACGCACTGGCACATTTACTCATTCAGTAATTATTCTTAAGCTACATTCAAATATTCAGGCCTTTTCCACTTTGATAGAGGAGTCTTGATTCACTCTTTTCCATAGAAGATTGCAAAGCTGCATTATTCAAGGTTTTCTATAGGCAGAGAACATTCTGCCACCCACATGTTTCAAAGTTGGATTGAATGTTGTTTTTTTACTTCCCCTTGATGCACCTTGCACTAATTCTGCCTTGTCAGTCAGCAGATGCATTTGATTCTAGGTATTGTTTCTGGTCTCCAGATTAACACAGGGTTATTTCATGAAGACTTTTTCTTCCATGTGGAAATTGTGTGGGTGTCTTTGCTCAGCTCATCTTGAATTCAGCATGTCTTTGATCGCTTACTGTAGGTCAGGGTTTTAAAGGACTGGATAAAAGCTTTAATTATCTTATCAAACTATCCACCAGTGGATTTAGCAGAATGCACAATAAGCTGCATTTTTTTTCTGGCATAACTGAAAAGTTTCTCTTTGTTTTGTTTGTTTTCTTTTTTCTTTGTATGGCTATAACAGACTGTTAAAATACTTTTTTTTCTTGAACACACAGCATTAGCATTCTAGTACCTATTGAAATGGTCTTGGAATGTTTTACATCATAGTCATAGTCATCTAGGTTGGAAGGGACCTTTCAGATCATCAAGTCCAACCATCATCCCAACTCTTGCAAGCTTCATACCTGGACAGGGACTTGAACCCTTGACCCTCAGATTAGGAGTCTGGTGCTCTCATGTGGGACAGATGTTTATTCTCAGAAAAGCTCAGTAGTTAGAATGACTTGTATGTAAAGATAACATTTTCATCATGCAAAATAAGGCCATGAGGGTGCAGATGTGTGTGCTGGCCACAAATTATACCTTCCAATTATCTTCAGTCTGTTTTACATGAAAGCTTGTGGTAGGTAGGTCCTGAAGAAATATGCATCAGTCTATAAAACTACTACACCCTCTGTTTTAAGGAAGAATAACCTACATATAATTTTAAGCTAATGGTTGACATGGAAATGTATCTGTGTACAGCACGGTTCTTTCCATCACTGGGGCTGCTGGTGGGTACCCCTCCACACTAGGAGTCTTTGCAAATCACTCAAGGCTCTGAAAATGCCAAAGTCCTACTCAGTAGCCTTCCCCTCCATTTTCAAAATGTGTCTCTTCCTCTTTAAAATCATCTTATGTTAGCAGATGTTTAGATCCTGGCACAATCCTGAAAAACATCACTTCCCTTCTCCATTCTTTTTCACCTTTGGCTGAATGTTGTAATTCTTTCAACCTCTGGCATTCAGTGCTTTGCCACTCTATCTGAGGCTTTCTCTTGTTCTCTGCCAAACAAAACACAATATCCTTCTTTATAGACTGGCAGCTTAGCACACACTGTATATTAACCTTCTGCAGCTTTGCATGGGAAATGAGGATTTGTACATTTTTGGAAGACCTAAATTTACTGTAACATTGTGGCTATATATATAAATGTGCGTGTATGTGTGCAAATATATATGTAGGCAACTAATCATGCTATGGCATTACTGAAACAGTACATCTTTGATCAAGTTACAGTGTATTCTATTAACTATTAGCAGGACAAAGCTTGATTCTTTGAGAATTTCAGTTTGGATTCTTGATAGAATGGCTTCTATTTTTTGTTCAACTTAACCTCTTCATGACTTTGTTTCTTCCTATTGTTATAGTGCTTGTTCTTAAAAAAAACCCATGAATGCTGTGAAACTGCCTGACGTACTGAAACATGTGATCTCTGTGTTCTCTGTGTGATGCTTTCTGTTTGATACCTGGTTTATTTGCAGAGCACATCATGGTATCTGTGATTATAATCTCCACTTAAGCAGAAGAGCCCAGAATTCTGTTATGAAAACTTTTCTGTTCCCTTTTGTTTTTATTTGTAAAATCAAAAATGTTTTGCAGTCCCTTATTGCTTTGGAGCCTTCTCTTTCCAGGCTTTCCACAATCAAAGCAGCCTTCTGCTTGCTATTTCAAATGCACAAGCAGAAGTTACAGATTTCAGACCTCTGTACACAGCAAAGCCATTCCCTTTTTCTCACCGAAGATATCTTAACCTGTTAGACTTATCCAGTTCCTCTGCCCTTATTTAAGCTTTTAGACTTGTCAACCATTTCCAGATTTATTTTTTTTCAATCCTGGTTCTATCTGTAAAGTAGGTCATTCAGAGTTAGAATAAGATTAAATTTTTCAGATGTCATTCCCGAAATGTCACTTATAATCAAGTGAAAACATTTTTGAGCACTTCCAAAAACTAAAACTATGCAAGATAATCAAATATTTTATTAAAAAATATTTCCTTTAATTTCTTAAATCTTTTTTTCCCAGCAAGCTAACTACCTTTAAGTAAATTTTGCATCTGGAAGCAAACCTGAATTAGTGGTGTGCATTGCATTTATCATTTCCTGTTGTCAAGTAACTTTGCATGGGTGAAAAGAAGAAGTACCCAAAAAACAAAATATAGAGAAAACCCTCACAGCAATCACTTTGATTTGTGAATGGAAAAGCAAACCCAGCAATCTTGCACAGCTCTGGTGCTGGAACTCCCTTTTCCCTACAGAGCTGGGATCATTTCTGATTCTGTTCTCTCAGTCAAGATTTGAACACATTAGGCATATGGGGATCTATATAAGGATAAACTTCATGCAATGTTGTGTGTGTGATGAGAGCATGTGGACAGTGAGTACATGGGAACAGCTATGCAGCTGCAGCTAGGTTCCAGGTTGCTGTCTTTATTCATTGCATACAAATATATTAGCCCTCCAGATGTTGTTGAGCTGACCTGCCTCTGCTGTGGAAGGCAGAGACTCAAATATAAATTACATGGTTTCTATATACTAGGTAATCTGTCGATTTGACAGCTGAAAACCTGTGCCAGTTTCTGGAATAGGATCTTTTCTTGAAGAGGGAAGAGAACATTTCTTATGCATAGCTGCATACTTTTACAGTTACACTTGTAATTAGCCACCTTGAACAAAAAAATGTGAACCTCAGAGGAAGGATAAAACTCATTTGAAATTAGCTCTGTGGGAGAATCCTGAATAGTCCCTCTGAGATCTGCTTCAAGTGTGTTCATTTATCATAATGATAATTTATTGGATGGATTTAATATTTCCAAGTGTAATGGGACTTTGGGGTTTATAATGCTGAAATAGATCATATTGCTTCTCTGCCAAAATAAAGAAGGGGCCTAAATCTAAATTTCATCCTCCTTCATGTTTGGACAACAGTGAATACAGAAGAAATGTTTTGCTTTTCAGAGGAACGACACAAGTTCTGTTTGGAACACTGAAGGCTGAAATTTTAAAAAATGAATTGTAAATATGGCTTAAAATTAGCACTGGAATTCCATAAACTCTCTGCAGCTGCAGTAAGTGGTCATGGTCACCAAAACTACATTTTCACAGCCTTGTTGGGCTGATCCAATTGCTGTGGTCGAGCAGTGGTCATGCAGAAAGAGTTCCTCTGCTGTTCTGCTTGGAAAGGTAATCCTGCTTTCAGATTTTACATTATTCTGGATACATTTGAACCTACAGAAAACCCACACTTTAGGGTCTGAAGCAGAATAATTTGCTTGCCCTTCCACATAAGTCAGCTTTATGTCAGTTTAAAATCACACAAGTAATGCCAAAGCCAACATGAGTCTTCTGGAAGGAACTTCCAGGCTTCTCTGGGAGATATAAAGTAGAAAGCCATCTTCTCTTTTACTATCTCTCCTGATGGTGAGTGGCTCTACCTGAAGAATTTTATCATATTTCCAATTTCCCCTATCCAGCCTCCTTCACAGCCATTGATTTGCACTGTGATGTGGGTTAGGAGGAATGTGGGAGGAGCAAGATTTTATGTGTAAAAGTCCCAGAAGAGAACATATTAAAAAAAGAAAGGTGTGGTAGTATGATCCTTTCTAGCTGTCTCCCATAACCTTTTGCCTTGTCTCCTTTCCCCAGACTCTGAACACCTGAGACTGTGTTCTGCAAGCATACAGCCAATTATTTAGACATGAGAGGCAGCATTTTGAGGTTGATAGGGGAACACTTCCAAGTCCACATGCTGCATGTATTTCTGCAAGCCAGGCAGCTGAGGACAGCATTTGCAAAAATGACCATTCTGCTTCATTGCATATAAACAGTTGTTTGAAGTCCCTAAATTCATAAATTTCTTCTAGAAAATATCCTAGCTACTCTGTTTCTGCTGGAGGCAAAATTGCCCAGCATTCAGCAGTGCTGAGTAACTTAATGATAACCATAAATCTATGCCTTACTCTATCTGGCTTCCAGTTTTTATGGGTGCTCAGAGTAAAGCTATTTGCATAAAACAGAGTTAGAAATAAGCAGCATCTTGCATTCATCTGGCCAACATTTAGATGTTTCATAGCTTTAAATTTGCCATGGTGAAGACTGAGGTCAGCTCCCGTATTAGAACTGAAGAGTTTCCTCTTTTGACACTAGTTTACTACACACAGACTGCTAAAGTAATTTTTGGAATAAGGCTGGAATCCAAGTTGCCCTTGTGAGTTCAGTGACCACCAGGATTTCTCTGAGCTACTGAAGTTCATCTATCCATCTGGCCACAAATGCTGTGACTGTAACTGTTAGACATTACAAGAGGAGAAGGTTGGTCATTTCATGTCTATGTGAGTTGAATTTGAAATGTGGCTTTCACACCTTGTAATAGCTAAGGCAATGATCAAGTTATCTGTAGAGATCTTTAAGCATAAATCAAAAATATATGTATGACACTAAATGAGGAGGTACAGATAAAACAGTATTGAAATGAACAAGCCAAATTAATTTCTTATACTGATTAACACCTACAAAAGACTCACCTTTTGAGATTCAGTGATTCAGATTTTACATTAGAATGTGCCAGGGCGTTGTGACTGCAAGGAAACTGAACCACTGTGGCTGTCAAAATGACCCAGAAGGATGATGGAATACAGTAGTTATTTTCTTTCAGAAAGCATAAAATATAATAGTTTATTAAAGTTCCTTCCTCCCCCCCCAACACTTCAGGGACCAGAATGCCATCCTCAGTCTTTATCAAATGGCACCAAGCTTGAAGAAAAGCTTAGAGCTTCAATAGTTCTTTGTAACATTCCAGGAGTGTACAATATTCACACTTTAAAGAGATCATCACAGTTCTCCTTTTACATATGCAAATAGAAAATGTAGAGAAAAACTTTGTTGTAGGAAGACCCCAACACAGGATTTATTCTTATTGCTTCTTTTACTCCCTTCTTGACATAAAAGCTGCCTACACATAGGTGACAGGAAATGTTCCCTATCTCTACAAAGATATGAGAGGAAGATTTCAAAGATTTCAGTAACTGATATTTTACTGGCTTTGGCCTTTCAAATTGTGTTGCGATTTATCTGAAAATGAAGAAGTCTGAGGCAGGCTACAGTTTCTTCTATTAAAAAGCCTTCATACTGTTTTTCTTGTGAAAAGAGAAGGTCATATTACTCTAAAATATGCTCTTCTGGATGAAAACCCTGCTGCTTTTCAGCCTTGGGAACTGCATATTGCAGCTGACCAGTCTCCAAAGTGCCAAAGCTTTTTCCTTTACCCAAAGCCTGTCCTACAGATTGAAGATACTCCCTAGTTCAAGAAGCTTGAAAAACTCCTCTTTGTTGTGAAAAACTGCAGTCATGTACATTACAGCCCATCTTTGTATCTTTCTGCTTTTAATGTCATGAGGATACAGATATTTACCATAGTGGTGACATCTGCAGAAGGTCCTGGTGCTGCTCATGTCCCCCATCTCTGCTGGAAGCAGCTCCTTCTGTAAAGCAATACGTGTTTCACAGAGTCAGAGAATGTTTTGGGTTGGAAGGGATCTCAAAGACCATCCAGTTCCAACCCCCCTGCCATTTCCAGGGACACCTCCCACTGGACCAGGTTTTTAAAATTTGCTGAGCTAGATTTCTCCTGTGCTGAGTATCAGGAGCCCAAAGGAAGAAGTCAAGGCAATTAAATTTGTGTCAGCTTTCTGAAGTGCTCTCCTTACTAGAATAAAAATCCTGAGTGAACAGGTGTTCTTCTCCTCCCAGGAGTTCTGCCAGGGGTAAGCCTGTCCCCATCCAAGCAGCATCCATCCCCTGATGCAGGAGGGACCCAATGTGCTGGGACACTCCCACACTCTGCTGTGTACCTCTGGGTGCTTTCAAACATTTCCAGGAAGCCTGAATAAAGGTGGTTTCTAAGCTATCAAAGAAGCAGCTGGGTGATCATAAGGCCTCAGAACACACTGGATGCAGTCCTACTTATGCTATAGTGAGCTATAATGATTCCATTACCTGAATGCTGGGGTAGAGAGGTTCAGTTTTAAAGCACAAAGAAGAGCTTTTGGCTTTGAGAGTGGTGTTTCTGTGCTGTTTGACCAGGACTATTTAATTCATTTTAGCAGCCTAGCATGGAGAAACTAACCATAGAAGGATTAAAAGCAAACAACCTGCCCCTTTATAACTTCAGTGTTCTCCTGTTTTCCTCTAGCGCTGCATCTACAGGATAAAAACTCAAATATTTTTCATGATGGGACCTAAGTGTCCCCAGTGCCATAATAGGAGACTTTGCTCAGAGGACAGGGCACTGCCACCATGTCCCCCTGCAGCTGCCCAAAACTTGTGCATCACCACACATAGGGCCAATAAATGACCCTGGGAGCTGCCCTGTGCCATTTGCCACTTCAGGATAATTTTGTTTTGAAGTGATTGAGTTCAACATGAGGGCAGCACCAGCATATGACTACTCCAGGGAAGAAAATCTTTGGAAACCCAGTCCCTATGGGGGATCCATCACTTTCCAAAGTGATTCAGTTAACAAAATCTCTTGTGTACACACAGTTATTAGAATAAATGTCAGTTCACATACTATGCAATAACAAGGTCTTGAGGTAAGAAACATGAAGCCTATGAAATGCAATTTTGCTTCATTTACTTCTGCAGTGGGAGCATTTAGTGCTCTAGAAATGTTTAGTCTGAGGTAATACAGTTTCCTTGCAACACATGAAGTAAAAGCCCTAAAATGGCTGAGACCTAAATTATGAGTATCTCATAAGAATCACAGATTAATGTCCATACAAGTAAAAAAGCAAAAGTAATTAATATCAATTCATAAAAGTTTGGGTTTCAGGCTAAAATTGTCCATGTTAGAGGACATTCTCAATATGGAGAAGGGATGAAAACCCAAGCAGCTGAGGAAGATGGACATAGAAATTTATTTACCCAGTTGTGTTGGAAGGCAAAGTACTTCACTCTGATGGTGTTTGTCTTTCTGAGAAAAACAGCTCTGAAACTTCTAGAGTGTTGAATTCCTTCCAGATGAGAGACTTTTGTAGATATTTCACTAATGAGAACAAATCAGAACTGCAGGCAAGGCCAAAGAAACTGAAGGAAAACACCACTTTGTTACCTTTACCTAATTAACTGGTATAGGGAGATGCTAGACACTTTTACTATTACCATCATCAAATCATAGAATGGTTTGGGTTGGATCATCTGGTTCCAACTCCCTGTAATGAACAGGGATGAGACCCACTAAACCAGGTTGTTCAAAGCCCCATCCAGCCTGACCTTGAGCACTTCCAGAGATGGGGCATCCCCAGGTTCTCTGGACCTGTTTTGCTGTCTCATCATCAGAGCAGTGGAAAAAGCACAGCGTTACGGATGAGATTTTAGTCATCCATATAGGTATGTGTGTGTTCAGGTGAGAACATGCTGATCTCTCAGTGCCTCAAATTATAAACCACTATTTCAGCCAGGAGTGCATTGTTGTGAGAAAACCTTCCAGGTGGACAAGTGTATAGTTTCATTTTCTGTAATACCAGTAAAAATTACAAAACAGAAAGAAGAAAGCTGGAAAGGGATAAGCCTGCCTATCTGGCTTTTTTCAGCAGCACCCAGATTGACAAGAAAATCACTCACTGACTGACAGTTTAACAGATATGAACCTTCACAACATTACTAGCAGTGACATTTTATCCAGGTATATAAGAGAAATCATAATAGTGAAGTTGAAACTCAGGGAATACAGTATTTCTTGCAAATGCTGTGAAGTTGTGTTTGTACATGGTATAAGGTTAGTAAGTGTGTGCTGCTAGGATTGATATTCATGCCTGCATTTACCCTTTTAGATGAACAATGTGGTTTCAACATTTATGAAGAGACAGATTCTGTTCTCCTCTGAGAGTATGAGGAGGAATTTGAAAGAAAACAATGGAAATTAATCCACATTATGCCTTTGATATACCATTGCTCTATTTTGAACAGGCTGCACTCAACACCAGCTATTATGAGCTGTTTCTGGTTATTTCATAAAGCTGCTTTTCCTTCACACAGGTTTGTATGCAAGCAACCATCCACTGGAAACCCTGAGAACAACACTCCTCAAATCCCTGTACAGGGAACACAGCTGGAAACAGGCTCTTCCAACCCCTTGCCCCAGCAAGTCACTCATCTGTGCTGAGGGACAGACATGTGTCTCAGATAGACACATTTTCTCTGAGAGTTAGGCTGAGCACATCTCACATATTTCACAGAAGCTCCTGAAGAGCCCTCTCTTAGTTAAGAGCTCTGAATGGTTTGCTGAAGTCATCATATCCCATTCTCACCTCCCTTATTCTCTTTGCTCATCCAGGCATCCAAATTTTAATATGTACAAAGCATTATTCTAAAATTAATTCAGGGGGTGCATCTTTACAGGGTGACATGCAAAGACCAAAAAGCTGCAAAAAAAGAACAGGGAATCTCCTAAAGCTCCCATCCAACCCAAAGAACCTCTTTGGGGCCCACCAACAGCAGCATTCAACAAAAACACAAACTCAGAACTAAACAGTCATCACATCTATGTTTTGTGCTTGAAAAAACAATTAGATAAGTGATACTTGTAATAAAAGTAAACTTCTTCTATAAATGCTTGATACAGACCTAAACACTTTCTGAAATACAGCAGTTTGCAGCTGGAGAAAGAGAATGACACAACTTTTATGTATAATCATTCAGAATTATGTTAAACAGTTTCATGGGGACAAAGTGCAGTTTTCCTCAAAAAAAAAAATTAAAAAAAGAGCTCACAACTTTTGGAAACAAGATCCAGTGTGCCAGATGTCTCTGATAAGAATAAGTAATTTCAAATGTTTCTTACTCTTGCTACAACTTGCTCAGCTTCATAGCATTCAGCAAAAGCCAGTCTGTTTGCACAGAGAGACTTTCATGCAGAAATCAGTATCCCCATTACCAGTTTAATCACAAGTCCACTGAAATCAAGAAGACTTCTTATTTTCCAGGTGGACTGAGCTGGATGGGTCATTTCATGCAACAAGTAACAACAGCCAAGAATGAAGAAAATGTTTATAGAGGATTTTTTGGGACCACACTGCAAGGCACGGGGTTGAATCTTCATCATCAAGAAAACTGGTGTTTAGTTCTTTGAGAAATTGAGATGCTTTTTTTTTTTTTTTTTTTAAAGCTTGTCATAACATTTAATACTCCAAGTTCTAATGTCCCACTGAAGCTATAACCCAGCCCAGTCCTTGGAGTGATGTTATCACATTCCCTTTTGGCTTCATTCCCCTTGTAAGGGACAGAGGAAAGAGAATCCAGAGATAGCAACAGAAACTAAATAACTTAAAAGGATGATATTAGTAAATATATTTGTTTCCTGTCCATCTCAATACAAACTGGAGAGACATGATAAGAAGAACCACTGCTCCTGGCTCCAGATGGAGCCCCTACTTCCAGCTGAGACAGACAGAGGGATAGAGTAGGTCCCTCCATGGGTGTATCAGGGACAGGACAACTTGACAATTGCTTCTTCTTATGGATGCATCACTTCGTAAACATAAGTTATTTTCTTTTACAAAATGCATTGCCCTAACATTGTTTTTTCAGACGTAGGATTTTCTTGCTGAGGAAATTTCATCATATTTCACTTTTCCCAGCTTGGTAGCTACCACCAAAGACCCCAGTCAATAAAGATTTAAGGCAGACTTCTGTTCAGATCTCACAGATCCTGTTAGTGAAGTCTACAAGGAACCAGAAAAATGGTTCCTTCATCTGTGCCCTCGTTTGCTGGCTGAGCTCACCATGTTCCTTCCTTCTCTGCATGAACAAACACAGTGGTCCCTGGGAAAATACAGGGCAGACACTTACTTGGATAGATGGATCTGTACCCATGCCTTCAAGATTACATTTAGTCCTTGGACTGCTCAGCCACAACTCTCCTTTGAAATAAAAGAAAATCTTGGGGAAAAAACATTCCTTAAAAAAGAAAACCTGTTCAAGAATGAGTTTTATTCTCCATATATTAATACAGAGCAGACTTTGACATGCAGAACACCAGCTATTGAAACCATCTAAGTCTAACCTGGTCATGAAGATGATGAGAGAGCTGGAGCACCTCCCTTCTGAGGACAGGCTGAAGAAGTTGGGGTTGTTCAGCCTGGAGAAGGCTCAGGGAGAACCTCAGAGTAGCTTCTCAATACCTGAAGGGGGTTACAGAAAGGCTGAGGCAGAACTTTATAATAGGGTCCAGTACGGCAGGAGTAGTCCTAATGGATACAAATTGGAAGAGGGGAGATCTAGTCTGGAGATAAGAAAGAAGTTCTTTCCTGTGAGGGTGGTGAGACACTGGAAGAGGCTGCCCAGAGAGGTGGTGGATGCACCCTCTCTGGAGGCGTAATGAGGCTGGATGAGGCACTGAACAACCTGATCTAGTGGGAAGTGTCCCTGTCCAAGGCAGGGGGGTTGGAACTAGATGATCTTTAAGGTCCCTTCCAACCTAAACCATTCTATGATTCTGTAAGACAAATATAAAGATGGTTTATGTACACATTTCAAATGCACAGTCGTAATACGTGGCACATCCTTTCAGAGGAAAAGACTGTCAGGTGATGATGGATAGATCAGCTGCATCAGATTTTCTGTTACCAAAATGCAGCAGTGAAATAGTTAACACGTCTGGCTTTTACATTGTCATAAGCAGGCTTCATTGCTAGCGTCCCACTGAGATGAATGAAGGCAGCTTATGTCTAGTGTTATTGTTTCCATGTGTTTGGCTCCAGACTCAAGCCAGCATTCCCTTCAGTTTATACTTGAAAGGTTATCTTCACAACCAGAAGAGACAGAAACTTTCTGTAAATACACGTATGTGTAAAGAGAAGGGCAAATACAGGTTAGCTCCACTTCTTTGGATCCAGCTTTCCTGAATTAATGTTTTGATAGTTATAGTGAAAAGGGTTTTGTTTACAGAAGCTTCTGATTGTCTGAGTGGCTGAGATGTCCCTTGCAGCACATTTGCTTTGTTTTAAACACACAGAGCAATCTGATTTTATTGATATTAATGTTATCTCATGGATGATAATTTTTTAGGCTAGACAATGAAGTACTAAGTAACAAAGAACACAGCAAAGCATTCAATAAGGAACTGCAAATGGGAAAAAAGTCTGAGAGTAATTTTGAAAGGGGAAAGCAAATGATCTACATTTAGGTAAATGAAAACACCGCTGGTAACAATAATGCTCCAGATGGAAAATGTATATAAAGAATGGAAATTGGCTTGAGTTTCACCATGTCAGTCTCTCTAAAGCCTGAATTTGTTTCCCTTTCTCCATCAGTAATTTACCACTGAAGTTTCTGCAGTGCACATCATTGAGCATTACCTGTGCTTCCCTGGAGACAAGAAGGATTCAGAAACAGCTTATACGGATCATTATTTTTACCCTACCTGGGAAATTATACTTCTTCGCTGAATTACAAGATTCATATAAAGGATAATTATTGAAGTATTTCTCTTAAGGAATAATAAAAATGCTAAATACAGTGTCTTCAGCAATATCTATTTTTGGGGTTTTTTTCTGAATTCAGAATTCTTCTGATACAAAGGCTTATACGTGCTCCATAGCTATAACACTGCATGGCTGCTATTTTCTATAATACTAGCTAATCACTCAGGATTTTTCCTCTTTAGAACATGAGGTTTTTATTTTATTTTAAAACTGATCAATGAGGATATCATTCCACAGACAATTTTATTAGACATTGGGCAAGAAAGGAGGTAATATATTGACAAAGGTGATAGAGGAATGGTACCTAAGTTCCAGACACCCCCTTCTCTTAAGGTAGTAAGAACTTTACACAGGGCCATCAGAGTCTTATTCTCTGTCCATTCCAGCCCTGTCCTCAACTTGCAGTTTCTTGTCAGCAGGAGACCTCTGAGAGCTAAGCACTGCCAGAAGAAAACATGGAAATAGGTAGAATTTAGGATGCCTTAATATGGCCCCTGGGAGCTCAGAGAATCAGACCCACAAAAGCCAGTCTGCAGACCTCTAAGCTGATTGCAAATAGTAAAGGGGGGTTGGGGGGGCTATGCCTTAAGCTCATTCCATTTCAACAGATACAGAAACAGGACTTTAACAGCTCTGTTCTGTGGGAGGTACTTCTTTAGGCACCTTAGTTCAAAGCTGATGCCAAGATGCAAAAGCATAGGTTCCCTCAGAGTCTCTATCATCCAAAAAAACCTAGTTAATTTGATAAGTTAGGTCAAGGCATGTAATTTGAGAATTTCAGCTCTGGTTGAAGGTACCAAATGATGACAAAGGAAGGACTAAATCTATTAAATATACAAAATAAAATTAAACATAAAGCCCATACTGCTACTTATGGTGTTTTTTCTAATGTAAAATTACTTTTGTCATGAATTTCTAGTTTCCACAATGCAATATATATTTGCTAAACAGCTCCAGACAAGATAAATTCTAAATGCACAAATGTTCTAACAAGCTTCTGCTTAAGGAAGCCTTTGGCCACGTTAGACTTGAAACCAGCAGGCCCATTTCTCATCCAGCCTGAAGTGACATGAGCACTACACTGATCTGCACTGAGGTGCAACAACCTGTCATGCAGAGAAGAGCTACTCTATTCAGCTTAATTGCAATGAACTAACAGCAACTTACACAGCTACTCGGGTCCATTAGCAGCATCAGTTCTCTGGAGCTAGTCTGACAGGCTTCAGCAGTAGCTGTTCAGTGAAATTGTGCACAACTTGGTATCCAGTCCTGCACCAGTTTGTCATTACACTCAGCACAAAAATGACATTTTCTGGGAGTCATCATGCAGAGTTTGAAAAGTCACACAGAAAGCCTGTGAGATCTGAGCAGTAGTTGCAGATGAGGTGTTGCAGAGAAGCCAAGGCAAAACCAATGAGGACAGGGCTACCTGGAAAGGTCTATCCTTCCAGCTGTTGCTATGGTGGCATATTGCTTGAGAAACCTTAATTGTCTCTTAATGAAGGTTTACTTTAGTGGGGAAAGCACTAAAGATTGTTAATTGTTTTGCTTTTTTTTTTTTAAGAGATGCTGAAAGAACAGTCTACAATCAAATTAGTATCATTAGCTAATGACAGCAGAACAGAAATAATGAGGTTAAAGCAGCAGCAGAGAAAAATTAGCCTAAATGGAGAACTCTTCATCTGCAGAGTTATAAAGAGACAGGTTATGCACAGCAAATGGTGTAAATATTTTCATCAAAACCAGAGAGACTTAGATTAGATATCTTTCCAATAAAAATAATTCCCAGGATAATGAGTTTGGATGCATGATGGATTAAATGCCCTCCATCTTTCTGTCCTTTCTTCTTTATGTACATTATCATCCTGTCCTTGAATTAGTCGAGAGAAACTTCAAAAATTCTTTGGACTACTTTATGACCCAGCTTCTACTTTTTTGCTTCCATGTCCATCCCTTCTCAGTCCTCTGAGATCGCAAGCTCTGTCTCCCTTGGCTGCAGATATTTATTAAGAGCAAAATTTTGATCTTGATTGCATCTATTCAGTCTCAGCATAATAAATAGCATAATGTGAGTTAAATGGTAGTTAGAAAACACAGCTAAGGTTAAATGTGAAGGGAATCTTTTGGTCTCTCTCACGATCTCAGGGCTCTCATTATGTTTCCAAAAAGAAGGCAGAAATCTGGGATGCAAGCTTGGAGCTCTTTTGGCTGCAGGGTAGGGAATGCAGTGGCTTGGCAGCACAGAGTCAGCACAGCAGCAGTTTCAGCCTGAATCATCCTCCTGGGTTGTGCAAATATCAGCAATTTTGCCCTTTGGCTCCCAAATTTGAAAATATCTGTTTCAGCTGAAGCAAATTCACAGCAGAAACAAACACACAGCAGAAGCATGTGCAGGAATGAAGATAAAACATCAGGAGAGAAGGGATTAGGAGCAGGTAGCATTGCCCAAATGTGTGAAAGTCTCTGTTATGCTTGTATATGAATTGAGAGGTTGTGGATGCCCCCTCTCTGGAGGTGTTTAAGGCCAGGCTGGGCAAGGCACTGAGCAGCCTGATCTAGTGGGAGGTGTCCATGCCTATGGCAGGGGGGTTGGAACTTGATAATCTTTAAGGTCCTTCCAACCTGAACTGCTCTATGATTCTATGAAAACCATAATTATATTGAACCTATGGAGGGTTAATTTGGGCAGAAGGCCATAGGCACTAAAATCATGGGAATCAAGGTGCTCCTTAGCACTTCCTCTTGAGGAGAATCCATGTCAACAAAGTAAACTCTAACAAAAGGCAGAAAACCTGGTTGTCAACCTCAGTGGAGCAATGAAGGGTAGACAGCCCATACTGCGTTACAATGACAAGGGCTTTGCTTCTGCATGGGGGAGCCCCAAAGACAGGATCTGTTCTTCACTGAGGTAATAGTTAAAAAGTGGAAACTAATGAGAACAAAATTTCCATGGTGCACAGCAAACACTGTGAAGACCTTTCTTCATGCTTCCATGTAAGAAGGCTTTCCCAGGGACCACAGGCACCCTGTAGCATTCACTGTGCTCCAGACCTCCTAACCCTTATAATACAGCTGAACACCCATATGGTACCTTATTTTTCAGGTCTTCTTATCACTTGCGATGAGTTCCAGCAGTTGTCATAAAAGTCTGGTCTTCTTCCTGGAACAGTAAATTTAATTTGTGGCTGTTTCCCCTCAGTTTAGAACACAAAGATAGGATCCTGTCAACGGCTGGAAAGAAATCCTTAAAGATTTAATTACCTTTCCTGTCTCTTATCAAATGACTACTTGTAAAATAGCTGTAGTGGAGGCAGTCTTGTGATAGAACACTGCTTTAAGGAGTCAAGAAAAAATGTGCAAAGTAACAAAGAATAAACTGCTAACAAGCTGAGAATTCAGAAAACAGGAATATATGGTCCTTTGCCTGCTTTTCACTGAGATCCTGGTTTGGCATTTGTAGTGGAACAGTATTTCTAGAAAAAAAAATTGGAAGTTTATTAAGACAGTATTTAAGAAGTCTCATTTCTTTGAGATTTATGGATGTTTGTGTCTGGTTTTCCTGGGCAAATCACTGCTACAAATATCAGTGTTTCTGACAGACAAGATTCAGACAGGCAACGTGTATAGACTGTCCCTGTGGAACTGAAGTTCCTGTGCTTGTGCTACATGGAGAAAGTATGTGTGGTTTTGTGTGCAAAACCCTGGCTGAAAATACAGGGATGTCTACCTGATAGAGAGCATGTGCTTGGGTTATTTTAATTCTCCTTTCTGGCTGGTAGCAGCCAGGGCAGATGGCAATGCTGTTGGCATCCATTGCCATTTTACATGCTTTGAGGAAGGAACAAGAGGGAGCCAACTAACTGGGCAGACCAGTCCCTTCTGTCCATGCACTTTGCCTGTGTAAGTCCTTGACAATTCTGGGCAGAAAGCAGAGCAGGGAAAATAGATCTTCAGGGACCAAAGAGGAGTTTGATCCCACAGTACTTTGTAAGAAGGCAAAGAGGAATGGGGACTTGTGTGTGATGCATTTGGTGAGGCAGGAAGAACGTCCCTACAGACATGTTTTTTCCATTAGGAAAATAAAAATTATAGAGCTCTTGCATGGTCATTAAGAAAAGGTCAGGCTTAAAACCCTTTGTGTCATTAATGTAATAGCAGGCAAAAATTAAAAGGAGAGTTCTTTGGGAGTAAGGAAAGGACTCTGTGTGTCTCCCAAATGTGCACACATGCTACAAGCAAGATACTAGTTTGAACCAAAATATTTCCAGTTGTTACCCATTAGCCCCCATTTCTAAAAGCCATTTGTGCTTACAAGGAAAACAGCCTGAGAGAAAATTTTGTGACTGTCTGATGAATTTTCTACACTGTTTCAGAAGGAAAATAAAACCAAACTGTAATTCTATTATTTGTATGGAGAAAAGCAAAGCTTTGACAACTGTCGGAGTCTTCTGCTGAAAATCACCAGAGATTTTTTTTCTCTTTAAGCTGAACTGGAACAGATTCACTAATGGGACCCACACAGAATGGAATGGTTAAGGAAGAAAAGTAAAATAGATGTCTTTGGGGTCTCCCTTGTTTTGAGCCACTGGAATCAAGTTCTGTGTGCTTCTCTTTGTTTTGCAGTGGCTAGATGCAGATCCACTCACCTCCACATGCATGAGGACATGATGTGGAAGAAACAAGAGGAATCCTCCTTGGCCCAAGGATGTCTGCTGATGGTTGTCCTGATGTGCCAGGACAACCTGATGCTGGGCAGTGATAGAAATCTTTAATGCACCCTAACATCTGGTCCATGTCATCTTTTTCTGGTTCATACAATGCCTTTTATCATGTGAAAATGCTAAAAACAGATCCAAAGCCACCATGTATAATTGAGGCTGTAGCTTTTTTCTTTTTTTAAAAAAAATTATTTTAGAAAAACTCTATAACTTTCTTTAGATTTTGCTTCTCATGAATTATAAGTCGCCTCTTCAAAGCAGAGGAATGCAGCTTTCTGGCACTGGGAGCTGTCACATCTCCTGTAGGAAGGTAGACAGTTTGACTGCTCCAAGCTGTGTAATTGCAACAGCCAAAGAAAGGATTCACTTCTTTTTCCTTTCTAGGGCACACAATATTAAGAGACAGACAAGCTATCTTTACACTGTCCCTCAAAAACATATCTCTACTCAGCCCTTTCTAGTTAATCTCATGTCTTCATTGAATGTTCCCAGAGCAAGCTGCTCCTACCCTTGGTACCAAGATACAGCCTCATTTGCTGTCTGTCTTGCAGAGCATTTTGCATGTTGCCACCACAAAGTCCAAGCTCTTCCAGATCTTACATGGGTCTACAACCAATTTCTCAGGCCACTTGGAAGGACAGAATGAGGGGGAATAGTGCATTCTTAGTGTCCAGAGATCACTGGGGCAGATACAAAACCAGTAACAGGGGTATTTTGTGATTAGATCTCCATAGCTTCGCTAGGAGGAGGGATAATTCCAATGGAGTCTCTCAGCCTGTTCCCTCTGCAGGCAACTGCAGTGTCAGCACTGTGTTTAGCTCTACTGGTACACACAGGCACTGGTTGGAGACACTGAAGCTTCATGAAAGCTGGCACTATGCGCTCCTGGTCAGAGTCAGCTGAACCACTAGCTGTAGGGAGCAAAGGAGCTCATGGCTACAGAGGTCAGAAGAAGAGGGTTATAGGAGCATTGTGGAATGTAAACTCTTCCTGGGCTATCTGGTTTTGTCTGCTTTTATCTCTAGGGGCAGGGTGCCCTGTCTGTGTTTTCATAGCCTGTAATAACAGATGCTTTTTAATAAGTGCACAGACAGATGGCCTATTGTCTGGGTTTGTGCCTCAGAACTGCAGTGTGGGAAGGGCCATTGGCACTTGCTTTTGTTTACTCAGTTCCTAAGGACATGCAGTCCATAGAGTGATGGGGGCCCTTCTGCTTTTCGGGTGTTTTTATGGGTCAAGCATAAGCATATCTGCGTTTTGTTACTTTTTCTCGGAACATCCCAATTCATGCCACCACCTGAGGAGGACCTCTGTGTGCATTTAAACTGAATGGACTCCCAGGGAATCCAAATGGCCCCCATAAACAAGGGTGTCCTATCTGGAAATATTTTCTGGTTGTGCACATTGCAGTGTAGGCTGAGCCTAGTTAGAAAGCCTGGCTTGAGTGTACATATTTTCTCTTCTTTTAGTGTCCCGGTGGGGCAGAGAGTCCCTGGAAGGCTATCAAACATGGACTGGCTTTCAGAGCTTACTCTTTGCCAGCAGCCTCTCTGTGTGAGGCCAATAAAATTTGTTTGCACTTGACAACAATAGAGTATTTCTGCATTTCACAGTGTGTCTCCTCAGGATTAACTGCTGTTTGGGAAGGCCCTTAGGTCTGTCCCTTCCTTTCATTCCATGCAGGATGAAGACACCACCCTTTCACCCCCTGTCTCTAGAAAATTAGTTGGGGTTGTTCATCTGGGTGAAGAGAAGGCTCAGAGGGGACCTCATAGTAGCTTATCAGTACCTGAAGGGGGCCTACAGAAAGGCAGGGGTAGGATGTTTTAGTAGGATATGTGTTGGAAGGATTAGAAATAATGGTGCAAATTGGAAGAGGGGAGATTAAGGCTAGATTTAAGAAAAAAATTCTTTACAGTGAGGGTGGTGAAGCACTGGAACAGGTTGCCCAGAGAGGTTGTGGATGCCCCCTCTCTGGAGGTGCTTAAGACCAGGTTGGATGAGGCACTGAGCAGCCTGATCTAGTGGGAGGTGTCTCTGCCTATGATCTTGAAGGTCCCTTCCAGCCCAAACTATTCTATGATTCTATAAGATGGTGGCTGCTGGAGAAGAGTTGCACAGACCTGTGAGGGATCAGAGAAGGGATAAAATCTGAGGAAGTGGAGTACGGTTCTGAGGTCAAATAAACCATGGGTGAAAGGTGTACTTTGAAGAGCCACTGAAGTATGATAGGAGTATGGGGCAGATAGCTGTTCCTCTTGCACCAGACCACACAGAAGCCTCTTGACTTCTGAAATTGTCAGCCCTGAGTTGATTGTCTCCAGTCTGGAAGGCAGTATGGTCCCAGGAGCACACAGAATGCCAGAACACTGAATGTCCAGGAGGCTGGGTGACAGTGTACCTCAGGAGCTCTGCCCTGTTCTGGGTGCCACAAAGGGTGTTCTAATAGTCGAGTGTAACTCTGAGAGGGGTCACGTGCTAAGCACTGCAAAAGCCTTTCCTCTCCCTCTCTGTGGCCACCAGGAAAGATCTGGAATCTTTCTTTCTTTCTAGCCTTATGAGATGCTAAAAAAAATAGTAAGAGATAGGCTGGAAAGTAGGTCATGGGTTTGTGCATAAGACTGATAGCATACAGCAAAGGCAGAAGGGCAGAGCCTTCCAAAAGGGTGTCAAAATGGGCTGAGAGATAGATGTTTTGACAGGGATGACCCAAATTCTATGCCTCAGGGACATGCTGGTGCCCTAAGAATCTGTGAGAAAAAACTCCTTCACTGAGAAGTGTCATCCTTGCTGGCAGAGTGATCCAGGGAGTGAAAGGGCAGATTCTACTACAAAGAAGAGACCAGTGTTATACTCATGAGACTGTGAGACTGAAAGTTTGCTGGACATGGCTTCAAAGCCTAACACAGAGGCCTTTTTTTGTGCTCCATGCATCATTTCTAAAACCCTTATAAAATGTAGTAATGTTCCTGAGAAGGATAATTATTACAGGTCTTACAATCCAGAAAAGTGTTCTAATAACTCAGATCTACATTGCTTAAATTATTTTGTGATGCTAAGAAAATGACAGCTTCTCTATTTAAAAAGTGGTCAGAGAGGGGAATACGTAGCACAGTTGTGTAAAATAATACACTGCATATTTTACTACTATGCTGTGAGCAGTTATATCTTCCTCCAGCAGCTGGATCTTTTCAGGAATCTTAAGAGCTTGATTTGCTCAGTTCTTCTAAGGGACAATTAAACTTCATGATCTACCACTTTTAAAAAGTGAGAATTTTCATTTAATGGCTTCCCCACTTGAAATATGTCAGAAGTGCTTTATTTTTCAAATAGATGGTGTTTGGTCATTCTTGAAAAGCAAAATGGAAACTTTTCAAGCCAAAAGAGCAAACTTTTCCTATATAAGGGGCTGAGAAAGGGACAAAGACTGGTCTTTGCCTGGTGGTTTGAACTGCAAAAGGTACTTCATTGAGTTTTTCAGCAGGAGAACATAAATTTGGGAGAATAAATTAGTATTTTAGTTAAAAGGGAATTAAAATCAGATGCTTCCTAATCTGTATGATAGCATGATGTAACATTTCCATTGTAGCTGTTTATTTCACTTCCATAGGAGATAATTTGTATGGTCAGTTAGGTAAAAATTAGAATCTTTAATTAAGTTTTCTGGATCATTTATTATCTGATGCTTTTTTAAAGATTTCAAATTGGTGACAACATAGAAAATCTGAAGGGGCAAAGGAAAAAAAAAAGCAGTAGAAACCATCTTGTGACTTGTGCTTTTCATTGCATTAATGTCACATTTCTTTCAGGAAGTAGTTCACATACTTTTGGAAAGGGTTATTTGTTTGGAAAGGACACAGAACAGCCTTGGCTGCCTGTTCCTGATAAATCAACTTTTTCTGGACATTGAGTGACTTCTTTGGAGCTTTGAAATGTGTTTGCTTAGCTGAACAAGATAATGAAAAGCAACCAGTTTGGCCATTAATCATATCATTAGTCACATTTAAGTCAGCATTTACCACACTGCAGTGCTGTACATGAGAATTAGCTCTTGCTCCTGTTGCATGCAGGGACTCTGTGTAGTGGTGCTGAAGTCACTTTGATGGTTCCCAGGAAGCAAATGCAACCTCAACGGGGGGACAAAACTGAAGTCTTGCTGTTTGTTTCAGGAAGTCAGAGCAAAGGCTGAACAAAACACAACAAGAAAATATCAATTAGCAGTTGAAGCCTATGCATAAAACATTTTTGTGCTAGGGATTTAATGCAGTGCTCTTTGTATAAATACCATTCTTTAATACAGTTAAACAATGGGTGTTACTTAACAAGAGGCATCCTTATACACGCTGGTTTATGCTTCTTTGTAAGTGCAGGCAGCATTCATTCTTGATAGCTATAGATCAAATTACAAGCAAGCCACAGAGAATTATGTTTCTGCAGAGGGAACCCTTGGCTCCCTGCTGGGCTCCTGTGAAAGAGGTGGCCAGGAGCCAGCTGACTTTGCTCCCCAACTGCAAGGAGCCACGCTGCATTAGGCTGCTGCCAACACTCAGCATCCCCAACGAGGTTTTCCTGAGCAAGGTCTAAGTGCAACCACCACCCAGGGCTGCAGGATCTGCTCTGCAGCTGGGGGAAGCTCATGCTGCGACTTGTGGCTGGGGTGGAAGCCAGCAAAAGGCTCAGCCAGGGGAGCTGGAGCTTTGCCTCTTCCAGCCACCGACACTGTTCCTGCAGAATGTGTCAGCATTGGTGCCACCACAACTATGCTTGTCTGCTCACAATTGTCCCCATAGGCTGGAGGGACACTTGGCACAGGCACTGACTACAGTGTCGTCCTCATGGCTACATCCTGAGAGAAGCACTGGTCTCCTTAGGTGCTAGACTTCACAGAACCATAGAATGGTTTAGTAGAAGGTATCTTGTTCCAACCTCCTGTCAAGGATAGGGATGCCTCCCACTAGACAAAGTGGCTTAAAACAGGTTGCCCAGAGAGGTTGTAGATGTCCCCTCTCTGGAGGTGTTCAAGACCAGGCTGGACATGGGACTGAGCAGCCTCATCTAGTGGGAGGTGTCCCTGCCTATGGCAGGGGGGTTGGAACTCCATGATCTTTAAGGTCCCTTCCAACCTGAACTATTCTATGATTCTATGAAAACTCCATCCAAGATTCCCTCATCTTTCTTGCCCTCTCTCCCCTGTCTGGGAGCACTTGGACTGATGGAAGAGTACATTCCCCTGACAGCTCACTCTTCCATAGGAGGAGAGCAACTTGTGATGCAAAAATATGCTTCATACAGGTAGCTCTGTGCCCTTCCCACGGATTGTACAACTCATTTGGTAGTCAGCCACACAGTGATACAACATACAGAGCAAATTTATAAAGAAAACCTTTATTGTGTACAAGTCATGAAAAGATTGTAGCATTAAATAAGGCCACAACTTAATTAGGGGGGAGAGGATGCCTTTACATGCTGACAGTCACCGTTTACAATTACCATTTCCATTGTTCACCAAAACACTTGCAGCCGTGCTTAATATTAGTTTCCAAAGCTGCAGCTGATGTTGATTTGTTGATGCCAGTATCCACTTCCTGCAAAATATATGGTGCTAGACACAGACACACACATATATATAAAACAAAACTGTAAATGTGGTATGTCTTTAAAGGCCTCAAAGATCTCAAATTCTAGTAATGAGCTTGGTGAAGCTGCTTTTTAAAAGATTCATGAGTGACCAGGGAGGATTTTTGTGGGTCTTTTTTTTTCCCTTTCCTAACAAAGTCCCCAAGATGGCTGCAGCTCTATTAAAAATCCATCCTAATGACTGTTTAGGTAGAGTTCTGTGCCAACTTTCATTTTAGCTTCAACTCAGCACCTCTCATTAATTTCTTACATTCTTTTGGGACTGAGGATTTCCATATTTGGTTTTATTCTTGGATTATGTCAGAAAAGTTTGAACAAAATTGTTCCAGCTAAATGAATGTGGAAAAAAAAATCTTCCATATGTTGTTATTGAAATCTTCTGCATCTGTTTAAGTCAAAAATGGCAAGCCAGAAATTTTTGTGTTGGCTTATGATATAGCTTCTTCAAGAAAACACTCTCTGATTGAAGAAAATTGGTTAAGTAGTTTTAAATCAACTTGTCATTTTTTCTTCATGCTATGGAGACCTCTTTCATTTTCCCCTTTTTCTTAATTTAGTTTTAAACCCTTGTTTAAAATGAGTTTGCCAGGGATTCATTTACTAAGAATATCTTTAATGACATCTCAGTTATGGATACATTTGTCAAGAACCCCAGCTGTCGAGGCAAATTGACTTGAAAATGCTGTAGTGGATGCCACTGCTTGAGTGAGTGAGGTTTAGAGTGTGCAGTTCCCTTTCCCAGTTCATACCTGTTTAAGAGTCAGATCTGGTGACCTTACTTAAGTCAGTACAACATGATTTTGCTTGTGTGTGCAGTCTGACTGTTGTTTGCCCTTTTTATCTAAAACACTGAAATACTACACAAAAAAATCTGTTCAATAGAAGACTTGATAAAAACCCACTCAAAGGTCAGAAAAGTGCAAAGGCTGAGGTTGCTACAGCAGTGCTGAGACTTTTCACCCTCTTAATATTCTTATAAAGCTTACAGCCTGCTCTGACAAAACCCAGTGTTTAGAAAAAGAATAAGCCTTCTGATTCAAATACTTAAATCCAGGAAAAAGTAAGACTTAAGGCACCTCATTCTCTGGTCCACTAAATATCTAATAATTTGGAGCCCAGTGGGAAAGCCTCAGTGAGAGAGATATTAAACTCTTCCTTTCCTACTCCTTCTCTCCTGCAAGAGTGAATATACTGGGGAATAAGGAGAAGGATTTTTCTGTAAGATGGGTATTCAAATCTCTTCAGCCAGACAAGGAGGCTTGCCAGCAGCTCCCAGGAGCACTCTAACTCTTAGCCATTATAAAAATAAGCACATAAAAACATATGTAGAAAGTCCCCCACATCCTTCCTTTCCCCTCTTTGCTGAGTTTCACACTGGCTAAACAGGGCAGCTGGGAGCAGGGCATTGGAAATGTCTTTCACAGGTAGCTAACTTTCTCCAGACATTATGAAGGGAGCTTAGACATCAAATCTATGTGTGAAGTCAAGGTGTTATGTTATTCCCCCTTACATAGGAAGAATATATGCAGTGTCGAGTGATTAAAATCAAAATTTCTCACCACTCCACTACTTCTGCATTCCCAATTCTCATTTAAAAATGTTAAAAACCAAAGGATGGATTGTCCCCATTTTGTTAGGCTACTCTGGTAAATTTCCAGATAATATGAGAAAAAAAACACAAAACACTTCTAAAATATTAGACTAATCATTTTCCCAAGCTTGTATGGCAAACCAGCATCAGGGAAAGTGTCAGAGCACTTGGGATTCCAGTTCAGTGCTTTGAGCCCACAGGAGTCCTTTCTATTCTTCATTCCTGCTTTGAGCCCACAGGAGTCCTCTCTATTCTTCATTCCTGCTTTCCTCCCTGAATTGTAGGGATTTAAGATGTAAGAGATGTCAACCTCATTCTGTTCAGTTTTGAGGAACACTGCATTACTGTTTTATTTGTTCATCTACTGCAAAAATAACCATGTCTCAGATAATTACAGACATAAGAGGGGTAGGTACTACTGAAACCCATGTGCTGGCTCAGGCAGGCACGTTACAAAAAATCCTTCATGGTTAGGATGACATTATTAAAGTACCTATGATAACTGTGTTTGTTAAATGAAGCTAAGTTAAGTTTTTATGCATTACTTTATTTTTGACAGTTTCTCAACTTTGGCTTCATACTTTATTTGCACTTCCTTGGTTTAGGAGAAAACAGGGCTCATAACAGATACCTGAAAGTCACATTCCTTCATGTTGTTCCAGTGGACAAATGAGAAATATTGATACTTTATAAAGAAGAGGGGGAAATGTCTGCCCTGAAATATTCAGACTGAGAGTAGCCAGAGATCAGGGAATCTCAGTCTCTGCCTTGAACAGACTGTGGTGATTACTGCTCATGGAGTGATGGGGAAATCCACCACTCTCCCTGTTGGCACCTGGGTGATTAATGAGATGACGTGCACAGAAGCAAGTGGCTTAATTTCCCTTAAAAGAAAACCAGTTGCATTCAAGGAAGAGTGTTAAAATGTATCCATAGAATAAAACATCAAATGCAGTAGTGTGTGTTCTGGGTGGAAATAACATCTGGAATGTTAATGGAGCTACAAACACAACATACCCTGACACCCACAACCTGTTCAAATGTGGTTAGTGCAGTGAAGTAAACAAGATCATCACTGCAGTTGTTTGTAGACTCCCTATGTATACATGTGTTTGTGCATGTATACACACACTACATGTGTATGTGTATATACATATATATAAGAGGTTATAGACTGTGAAAAAGGGGATTTGATTCTATAGCTGAAATGAGAAGTGCAGAAAAGAGAACTTAGTGAAAAATTATGAGCATCTTTGATGAAAAATTTCCCGGTTAGTCTCTGCAGTATTTCAGCATGTTACTGATTTCTGTCCTTGTGTACAGCTGCACTTCACAACATTGTTTAGGTTTACAACACATTTGCTGCAGGTATATAATAAATTATAATATATAGCTGGACTTGTAGATATGTAGACAATACCACATTATAGGTTATCTTTGGACTTTTGGTGACAACATACACTTTAAGTCAAGTGGTTTAATGTCAAATGCTAAAGGGCTGGGGCACTCTCACTGGTGAAGTAGTTCCTCTTCATGAAACCAGAAAGACAGTTACTTCAGTGCTGTTTTGTTTGCAACTCTTTTTCTCTACAGGATATAGAGATATCTCATTTTTTTTTGCTGTGAGCATGTAATTTCTAACTCAGTTGAGATCAGCCTTTAGAATGAATGGTTAACATGTAATGGAATATTATTATTTTATAAAAGAAATGTTAAAGCCAAATTACTTCATTTCCAAAATCTGTTTCTGCTTCAAGACTTCACTGATAAATGCATTAAGAATAATATGTGACTCTGTCAATGCATGTGTATTTTCATTTAGTTGGTTGTTTATACATACATATCTCATGAGGTAAATTCTGGACAACTGTTATTGTACCCTCCCTTTCCTGTACATCAGTTTAACTTTTATTGAAACACGAGACAGAATTTCCCCTGGTCTCTCAAGACCTTTAGGAAATCACTACATTGAAGAAAACCAAAGATATATGGGTAGAAAAGGGATCTTGAGCTATATTTTTTACCATCTCTGACATCAGGGTAGGATAAAGACAGACTGCTCTAACCTCAAGCCTCCACAGGAAGGAAGGTTTTCCACAACTTTCCTGTTAGACCATTGAGTTATGCCTGTAGTTAGAAATCCTTTCCTAAAGCTTAAGCAATATCCTCTTTCTTACAAACTACACTAATTATTTTTGTCCCCTCTGCAACTGACAGAGAAAAATTGTTTTCTCTTTACTATAACATTTCACAAGCTGAAAAATCAAAATTAATTCCCAGCCCTCCAAACCTCTCCTTAACTGGACTACACAAACCAAATTTTTCCAATGTTTTTTTCCTTAGTAAATCCTAGATATTGCTTTCCTGTGCAATTTCTATATTGTACAGGATTGTTCCTAAAGTCTATGTCAAGGCTTTAGGAAGAGAACTAATGTTCAACTGTTACTCTCTGTGAGCCACTTTGACCCTAGGCTCTTTTCCTGTTGACTAGGTAGTCCACATTTTCTGTTTCTGAACAGGATTTCTTCTCTTTCCTGAAGCAGAGCCCTTAGCTGAACTTCTGCTTGATCTTTGGATCATGTCTCTAGTTTGTTAACTATGTCCAATAGTGTTCTGAATTCCCTCTCATGTGCACTTCCAGTCCTCCACTAAGGCAGCAAACCATTGTCTGCTATACCTTATGGTTATTTCTTTCATACAATTTTGCTCCTATTTTCCTAGTTCTTATTTCTCTGGCTTTTCTTATGACAATATTTCACAGGACGACATTAAAAATACTGGTCAAGAGCCATCACAGCTCCTGACTCTCACTGAACTAGTGAGAGCAGCCTAGTAAGCATGAGTATACTGTTGCAAGATAAAACTACATTGATTTACCAAGTTTTATTCTTATGAAGCTTATCTTGCCCATTTCTTACCATTTTATTTCCCTATAAAATCATTTGCTCTAATGTACTTTCAGTTTTGTCTTGTTCTTAGAATCATAGAATCACAGAATAGTTTAGGTTGGAAGGGACCTCAAAGATCATCGAGCTCCAACCCCCCTGCCATAGGCAGGGACACCTCCCACTAGACCAGGCTGCCCAGTGCCCTGTACAGCCTAGTCTTGAACACCTCCAGAGATGGGGCATCCACAACCTCCCTGGGCAACCTGTTCCAGTGCTTCACCACCCTGTTGGGTGTTGTGTTGCATTTCTACATAAGACTCGTGTCTCTCTGTCCTTCTGCTAGTCCCCTCCATTTTCTACATTTTTTCCTGCTCCACAACCACTTGATGTTCCTCTTTTTCCTCAGCTCTTTTGTGAAACCATACCTAAAATCAGTATTGTATTTGCCTTTCTCCAGACTACCCCATCTCTTTTTGTTGTCAAAAGCTCTCATTAATAGCTCAGAAATTGTTGGGCCAGTCTCCTAATACTGTATGTAATCCTCTGATTACTACTTTTTAAATTAGTATTATTTTTAACTTATTCTTTCCTTCTCTTGGCATGTTGTGCATAGAATTTTTTCCAAGTTTAACACTCCTGGTAGCGACAAGTTGCTAGATGTCTCAGTGGTTACACTGGCTATAACAAATTTAGGGAAATTCCCTCCCATAGCTCTCCCATGCTGCTAGCAATACTGAGACTATAAATAGAGCCAAACCACAAGCATTTTTACCACTTCAGCTGATTTATGCAACATGGTGGTGAAAACGTCATCAGGCAATCCCCACTCCTGTCTACATTACAGGAAAAGTTAGAGAAGTTTTGGATGTGTGATTTGCAGGTAGTACCTTTGATAAAATGTGCTACAAATGACAGTGAATACAACCAGTTTAACAAATCAATAAGGGTTTTTTCTTTCAATGCCACATGCAAATAATTGTCTCTAATAGATGCACAATATACACATGCATCTCACTGGGCTGCTGTTTCATGAGGACTCATAGTATTTCAGGTGAATCAATTTCCCAGTAGTTCTACAGTAAATAGTTGTAACACATGTTTTATTCAGTTAGTCATTTTAAAACACAGTTTGGACTGCACAAGGTTCTGATAAATACTCCTAGGAATCATGAATTATAACTGGAAAATTCAGGATGTTAAAGGACTTTAAGAAAATTCACAAAGAATCTTCATTTCTATCCTTCAATATGCCAATGTTTAATTTTAAGGTGTGAACACGTTTTGATAAAGAATGAACAGACCCAAAAGAAAAATTCTCATATCCATATGCAAATATTCTTCTTAACCAGGCACCTCTTTCCCAAAAAGTCACACTACTCCCAAGGGTGGGAATAGCTGCCAGTGCACTAAACAGTCACCTGAAAGAATGAAACGTATTTTACTTTCAGTACATGAAAACAGCCTCAACGTGTCACTAGAGAGCTATCGATAATCTGGTTCTAGCTGCATTTTAAGATTTGGGAGGTTTGTGATCTTTTCATTTGAGAGCCACTTCTAATTTAATCCTTCTTGTTGCTTAAAATGCCTAGCACTAAGTACAGGGCATCTCTTGTACACGGGTGGCAAGTCTATCAGTACCACAATTCAAGTTTTTTGAAGGCAAAAAGCATAAAGGGAGAAAAGAAACTTGTAAATAACATAGATCTTAAAAAAAAAAAAAAAAAGGGAAGTGGGTAATTAATTCCCTCCCCCCTTCATAATCTTGACCAAGACAAATAGAAAAGTGTTTTTAACAATTGTAGGAAGTGAAAGAGCCTAACCTTTCTTCATTTAGCCTGGAAGCTTTTCCAGAGCAGAGACTGTCTCTGGCATATGTTTACACAGCACCCAGCACAAGCAAGGCTCATATTTAATCTGGGCCTTTTGAGCCCATATCACAATATAAATATTTCCTAGTAGTAGTTCTTTTGGGAACGACTCTTTGTTTGTGCTGCTGTTCAGAGGAGGTCCCCGGCCATGCTCCTCCTTTGGGATTTCTTCCCAGCTGCCCACGTCCCTGTCATCGGCTATTCAACTGCCTTTAATGCAGCATTCATATGAAAGGAAGCCTGCAGTAAGAGCATGGGAAACTTCAAAATGTCCAGTTTCACTTGCAAATGGTGCATTTCTTCCATGTGTGCTGCTGGGAACATCTAGTTCCTTTCACTCCCTTTCACAATGCCATTTGAATTTATGTGACTTTCACAATGTGTTACACTATGTGTGTAACTCATCTTTGCCACAAAGGGCAAAAAGTGCAATACTTCTCTTAAAATCCTCAGGAACTTAGCAGTTCCATCTTCTGCAGCTCTACATGCCAGATCCATGCAGGATGTTTCCAGTGATTACTACTTGCAACTATATTTGGCATGTCTACTATGAAGCACTTAGGAGAAGCTTCAGAAGCACTGTTTTGTTTCTACTTCAGTATATCCACAGATTATTAAGCTAATGACTATCATAACATGTATGCAATAACAACATCAAGATGTAAGTCAAAGCCCTAAAGCCTCTTTAGATTAGATTAGATTTGCACTGGTATTTAAATAGAGAACAGTTGGCTTTGAATCTCTCTTCTCTGCTTATCAAAGTTGATGGTCTTATTGTAACAACCCCGGAAAAGTATTTTCCCCATCTTTCTCCCCTTTGGCCCAATTTATAACAACATCACAAGCTTTGTGATCTTCACGACTTTCCATGTAGGTGATGCAAAGGCAAAAAAAAATTACCACATAGCAGAGCATTCAGTGGATATCAGTGATCACAAAAACCTATTGGGTTTACCCTGAAAACAGCATTTTTTTCTAATGATTTATCCGCAAGATGTTTTAAATACACTTCTGCATCATCACTTCAATGCACACACTTGTCAAGTTTTAGACAGACTCCATGTGGCAGGGGAAAAGTTCGACCTGATGAAAATCCAGGGTGTGAATTTTGAAAATACAATAACAACTGTGTTTCTAGCAGCATTTCATTTTTGTAATTTGTGGCAGCAACACATGTCAGGCCTGCTGCCCATTTTGCCAGTGTGGTCCTGTGTGTCCCAGTCTCTTGACACAGTCATAGAATCATAGAATAATTTGGGTTGGAACGGACCTTAAAGATCATCGAGTCCCCAATCCCCCTGCCATAGGCAGGGACACCTCCCACTAGATCAGGCTGCTCAGTGCCTTGTCCAGTCTGGCCTTGAACACCTCCAGCAAGGGGGCATCCACAACCTCTCTGGCAACCTGTTCCAGTGTTTCTTTCTTATGTTTCCTTCTTTCAAGTCTAAATCTACCCCCTTCCAATTTACATCCATTGTTTCTGGTCCTCCCATCACATATCTTATTAAAAAGTCCTATCCCTGCCTTTCTGTGGGACCCCCTCAGGTATTGATAAGTTAATATGAGGTCCCCTCTGAGCCTTCTCTTCTCCAGTCACTTCTCTTGTTCTCCTACCACACACACTCCATTCTGGGTTGTGGGTGGATGCTGCAGGGAAGAATCAAATCCATTTCTCCAGCCATTAGCAATTCCCACCATTATTTGAGAACTTCAAAAGCATTTTGTATTATTTGACTTCCCTCTCGTGGATCTAAGTGATAGAAGAGTGAATGAGCCCTTCACAAAATTCACTGTCTGATTTAGTATACTCATGCATTGATTTTCCATGCAAGCAATAACTTGCAGAGTAAACAGCAGAATTCAAACACATCTGCATAAAAACATCCAGGAAAAATAGAAATCGCTTTCTTCCTGGATCTTTCTTAGAATACAAAGATATGCAGGATATGTAAAAACAGAACTAGAGGGTGGAAAAAAAGCCCAACATGTTCCTTCATGTACTCGGAGTATCATCCATGATTTCTGCTATTTTGTTTGATTACTGAGATGGAAAATATTTGTTGCTCAGTCTCCTCAGAGGCACTGTGCCTGGTAAGCTCACTTTAACAAGCTCCTGAACTGCAATGAAGGGCTTGTAACTGATCTAATAACTCATTCCAGAAAAACATTACCTTCATCAGCTTTGGACTTTATTTCCTTAGTATTGTTTGAAAGGGGCTTGGCTTTGCACCCTGGCAGAGACTGTATCTCTCATAATTAAATTACATTTTTTAAAGACAGAAGGAGGGAGGGGGTACTTCACACCTGACAATCTTGCTCCAAGGAGTTAGAAAAAAAAACCTAATTGCTTCCTTTAGTTCTTAAAATTGTTTGTTTGGATTTTTTGTCCTCTCACTCTCTTTTTGTAAAGGTTCTTCCTATACAGGTCTTCACTTACTGGTCCTGAATGTTTCTTGTCCATCAAGAATCCTATAAGCAATAAATCCACAATGGTTTTGATTTCCTTTAACAGTGGGACACCCTTCTAGGCATGGCTTTTTTGTTATCAAGCTAATTTAAAATATTTAGGTGGGTCTACATACCAAGTTTGAGAGAAATAACTACTCCAGTACAGGCTAGCAAGTCACTTCTTGCAGCTATTACAGATACTTGCTAAGTATGATTTCTCTAACCAGTAGATTCATAGGTGTTTTACCTTCAGTCATTGTGAACTTCACGAGACAGCATCCAGTTTGACTGTACCTAAAAACAAATCTCTAGTCACTGTGGTCTCTGCTAAGACAAACTACCATATATTTCACTTCCAATAACATCAGCTGTGGTACTGGAAAGGACCTCAGAAGGTATCATCACTTGTCTTGAAACATCTCCTCTCTAGCCCTCTTCTAGAGTTATCAGGTATGTGGCCACAAGAATAAGTGTAAGAATCCCAAGTCCTGGAACATTTACCTACTTGGTGATAACAATGCCTACACCATCAGTAATGCTTCCCTCTTCTTGCTGTTCTGAAACCAAAACTCCAATAAGCACTGGAAAATAAAGGACAAACCCAAAAAGTAAGAAAGAGCACCCTCCCCCCCACTTTTAACTGAATAATGGCTTTGGCACTTCATCTAAATTCATCACAGATTTGAGAACTAATAGTCCACATATCTTGCTTGGTTTTTTCTAACTGCAAGTATTAACATCCTGTTTTACCTTGTGTCTTGGTAGTCTTGTTCTGGACAAGTGTGTCTCCTGTAGCAAAGACTGATGACAAATATCTATAAGTAACACTCTTCAAGATTTCAAGATGCTGAAATGTGAAAAACTATTACCTCTGTCAGATAACATTATTCATAACCTAAAACAGGGTCATTCTGAAGATGAGCCTCTTGCTTTTGTATAGAAGAGTACTTAATAATACAACCTAAATTTACACATGCTTAACTCTTGACTTTATTCATGGGGCAACACTTTGGTAACTCATTTCCTTAGTCATAATTATAATTTTGACCTCATTGCTGGCCCTCTTCCAATCTTTCCAATAGGCAATGTGCCCACTTCAGAGAGATCTCATCTCACCACTTCTCTCAGTAACCACATGGTGAAAGTGACTACCAGAGCTTCCCTTCCTACTCCCTCAGACAATCAACAGCCCTGAAAGATTCACCAGCCAACCAGCTCTCCCCAGAGCAGGCTGAGTCATGGACCTTTGGTACCCTTGCACTTCACCATGACAGCAGCACCTCCTACATTCCTTTATTCCAGTAAGAGGAGCCTGTCTGCCCTGCCTGCCTCTGCCCTGCTGGACTAGGTTGCAATCACAGTAGTTCCCATTCAGCATTAATTAGCTGAGGCCCCCAGAATTGTAAAGAGGACAAATTAACCTCAATGTCTACCATTATGTTATAGATGCAGTATAACAATTCTCACTCTCTGTATACTTCAGGAAGGAAAGCACCTGCTTTATTCTGTTCCAGTGACCTGGGCAGAAAAGTCTGCCATAACCTAGGAACATGATGCTTTCAGCTGAGCTGCATCATTATGGAAAATACATTTTAGTTTGGTCTTCCAAAACCTAACAAGCAGACACTGCAATGGGTATCAGCAGTGATGACCTTTACTACTCTCTCACTACACTAACAGCATAAAAACTAAATTAATGGGACAGATTTTGTATGAAATGGCTAACTGGTATTACAGCTCCAGACTAGTGTATATTATTCTAGATTTTTTTATAAACAAACCAATATGAAAGGACTTGTGATTTAGAAATACAATCAATGCAGATGAAACCTTTGACTTTTACCTAACCATCCACAAATTAATCTCAAGAGTTAGCTGTTTCACACAGTATTAGATAACAGGAAACATTCTTAAAACACAGACACCATCCTCCTGCACTATAAAGAATTATCTGCAACGTTTGCATCACACACAGGCAACAGGGGTTTTCAGGTATGTCAGAAATTGATACACGGGTACCAAATTTGTGTACACAAGCAGGAAGGTGACCCAGTAGAAGACAAAGCCCAGGCTCCATTTCCCTTCCTCAGCTTCTCTTGACCCGTTCTTGCCTCTTTTCCTTCCCAAAGACAGTCTCCACAATTTGACATTTATAACTATTAGGACCAGTCAAGCACTTGAGGTCAGACATTGCTGCTTGGAGAGCCTGAAATTAAGTTTGGGTATTACCAAGGCAGGCATGAAATTTGAAAGGACTTCTGTACAATCAAGTTTTGACCTTGAACGAGGGAGATTGGTGCCTCAGTCTAAGTAAATAAACATAAAAGAACTAAATCTCTAGAGCTCTATGTCTGGCAAAATCAGATTCCATTGTAAGCTTTGACTAAAAATATGACATTTTTTCAGCACAACAGAAGTTACCTTGTTCACAGCAGTAACAACATTCTGCTAAAAAAGAACCACAGCAACCCAACAAGATTGGGACATCAGCTTGAAATCACATATTTTCCAAGTCACGTGCATTCCAATTCTGAGAGAATTTGTGGAAATTACAATAATTGTGATTAGCATTTTCACCAAGGCAACAAAGTTAAAAAAAAGCAAAAAGCTTTCTCAGCAAGATTAACCATCCTACCAATTGTAACACACAGCCCCTTCATTTTCTTTATACGTGAATTAAGTATATTCTACTCTTGTATGGTAATGACCACTCAGTCCCTTGGGAGACCAAGGGAGGGATGTTCCTGGACAATTCTTTGGAAGGAGGAAGCAGCTCAAAACTCCTCCATTTCCATTATTACAAGTCCCCTGTGACTCCCACCTTCCTAAAACACATGGTGGAAAACTGGTATTGTTGAATCTCATCCAACAGTTGGGATGAGATGAATAGACCATGCAACTGGTCTTAAGATGTATTTTTGAAATACTGCTGCTCTTCAGACTTGGGAAGAGATTTCAAGTCAAGCCAAGACATGGAATGACAAAGTCTCAGGCCAAGAGCCTGGCTGCTGGGGCAGGAATGATTCTTCACCCCCAGGAACTGGAAGTGCTTCTGAAAACACCACCAGCTAAGGGAGGGAAGAACATGAAGGTTTGAAGAAAGCAGATTGAGGAAAAAAAATGAAAAAGAGCTTGCTGGCAATTTTCCAATTTTCTTCATATGTACACACATGGTTTGTCAAAGAAAAAAAAGAAAAAAGAAAGAAGAAATTCAGACTTCTCTTTAGAATCCTTGGATTTAAATATATATATATTTATTAAAAAGAGACATTGACTCTATGGCCAAGACATCATGCGTCTCAGAACAGGTTTTTACAGCCATGTTATAAAAACCCCTTAGCAAAGCAGTTATGCACTAGACTTCAAACACATGTACTCCAAGAATGACACTGGTGTGGAGGATCTTGTTTTACATCCATTTATTTTTGTCCCTCAGCAATTATAGCATAGTTTCAATACATTTCTAAAGCTATAGAGAAATACCAGGGCAACTAGAGTACATACAAGCCAAAGTTAAAATGGTAGACAGCTGAATTAAAAAAAAAAAAGAATGAAAAAAGAAAAAAACCAACCAAAAAAACCAACAAAAAAGTATGCATTCAGCAGGAAATCTACTATACTTCATTCAGTTTAGGCTTTGTTCTTTAGGGAACAAGGTGCTAACGTGCCATTTTCTCATAAAATGAATCATAATTGCTTCCAAAGAGTTTCTGCTGAAAATTTAGGTGGAAGCAAATAAGTGTAACACTAAACTTTCTCCTATAAACTTAGAAGCAACACTTTCTTGAATCAATTTCCACCCTCCAAACACCACTGCCTTTTTTTCTTGCATGAGCCCACTGTTTTATTAAGGCATAATATGCCCTGAGCAGTATGCTGGAAATTAGCCAAAAAAGCCTAACAATTAAAGGCAAGCACCAAGTGATTACTTTTATAGACAAATTTTCTTAATCTGTTTGCAACTCACCTGTACTTGGGAATAGCACTTGAGGAAAAAAAGAAAATATTGCTTTTAATTGCTTTGAGCAAAATGGCAGTATTAACTCCCCCTTTTTCTCCCTCCAGGCTCAAGATTTCAAGCCAATCGTCTAAGGTACCTAAGTAGCACCAGCATACCAAGATGTTAAGTGGGACATCCATTCAAGAGCTTAATTTTTAAGCAATTCGGCATAAAAATTTCAGTGCCCCACCCTAAAGCAATTCAAATGAGATCTTATTTTCCTCAAGAGGCAAAGACTCTCCTAAACTGGATACATCTGGTCTTAAAAACAAGATGGAGCCCGAACAAGAGAAGGGTACACTCACTGTACACTCTCAAGACTGCCTTCCAGTCTTCTTTTTAAAGCCAGAAAAGCCAACAAACAACCTGGTGTACTGTCCATTTTCTCTAAAAGATACATTAGAGTCCATGATCTCCAAGAAGGTAGTTTTCAAAGCTAGTGCTAACAGCACACATGACTTACTCTACACAAATTTAGGCAATACTGGCTAGTCCCTTTAAGCTACCAGAGTATCCATAAAAGAAAGACAACCAAATTATACATTTTATTCACATTTATTTTTCGCTTTTAGTGTGCTCACAGAAAATTAGAACACCTTAAGCAGGAGTTTAATAGCAATTTTTGTAAGCAAAGTTACATTCCATCTCTAAGTCAAATTGGTCAAAGCTTCTCCAGTATTTACAAAAAACATGATAGACAAGATGCTACACAAAAAAAACATTGCATCTGAAGAGTTTTCCTTTATTTTCAAAGACAACTGGAAAAGAAAGCATCGTCTGCTGTAATCAAAAACATACCACAGTATAAACAGTAACCATTCCACTTATCACAGCTTGGTTGAGTTTAAAATTTGTGTTTAAAAGGTCCAAGATGACTGCAGTTTTACAAAAATGGGCAGGGTGGAAAGAGTTGCAAACTTCATGTGCTTCTGGATATCAAGATTTGTTTTTGTTTTTTTTTTTTATACAATAGTCACAGTTAAAAACACCCTGCTGGTAATACATAATTACACTTTATTAAGGTCATAAACCAGCAATAAACAATAAAGCCTATACAACTTGTATTTCTACTTAATCACTGACTGATACAGCTAACATGAGATAAGTGAAAAGTTCCTATGGTTTAAATGAATTCCTAAGACTATGATCTCTTTATCTGGGTATTGATTTTTTTATTTTTTAATTTTTTTTCCTTTTTCCTTTCCTTCTTAATCAAGACTTGTAGTGTTGTAAACCTTATAGAACATCTGCCTCACAAAATACATCGTAATAACTTTCTTTTAAAAAAAAGACTAACCCCTTACATCATTTTCTGGCGGGGTGCGCTCCCAGCAAGGGCTGCGCGCCCCGGGTTCCCCACTGCGGCCCCTGTCACTTCATTTGATATCCCTTATTGACCCACCCATCTCCTTCATATATGGGCATGTCCATAGACCGATCGGGAAAAGTTCTATATGAAGAGTTGCAAAGTACGGAAAAAAAAAAATCAAAATCGAAAAAATAATAATAAAAAAAATCAAAAATGAAAAAACCCGAACCAACCAAAACAAAACATTAATACTGATGAAAAAAAAAATTAAAGGAGGGGGAGGAGGAAAAAAAAAAAAAAAAGACCAAAATATAAAAAGGTGGGAGAGGAAGGCAGAGGGGGTCCCCCCTCCACCCGTTGGAATGGCGGCAACACACAACGATTTGAGATGGGAGCTTTGAGGAGGTTTAGGAGGGGGGCGGGCAGGAGAAGGAGGAAGGATGGGAGGGCGGAGGAGGAATTAAAAAAAAAAAAAAAAAAGAAAAAAATCTTTTAGATCAATCCCTGGTTGTAGACAAGTTCTCCGAGACCAGTACCTGGCACCACTCCAACAAACAAACAGGGGGGGAAGAAAAAAGTCCGTCGGCGAGGGGCGAGCGGCGGCGGTGCTGCTTTACTCCGCCGACTCAGCGGCGGG
>VZTY01024645.1:7839-20370 GCA_013400935.1 Turnix velox
CCTTCCTTCAGGTACTGAGAAGCTACTCTGAGGTCCCCATGTGGTGTCACTTAACAGACCTCCACCCTCCAGCTCCAAACTCCCGGGGTTGAAATCCAGACCTGATTGCTCTGAATTCATCTCTTCTAATTACCAAGCCTTTCCTGGATTCATAAATCTGCCAGTGCCAGGAACTCAACAACGCTCATCTTACTTATTTTCAGTCCTTAGCACATAACATAACATATTTTTAAAATAAATAAATAAATAAATAAATAAATAAAATCCAGTGTTACTTATTGTAGTATTTGGGAGTAGTGAAAAATTGCCTGCCACTAGAGGTTATTCAAATTGTGGTGTTGATGTATTAGCCCAGACAGTTTTAGGGCTGTATCTACAGCGAGTAGTTAGCCAGACTGCTGAACACACATTTTTTTAAATGAACTACAAAGAATAGCCTATTGTGGTTAGCTTATTTTATTTACAGCATTTCACATGGTGTGAACATTAAAAATTTACAGAGTGATATTGATTTGCAGCTCCATTCCTAACCCAAACTGCAGAAGCAGGGTGTTTGAGGAGAGGTGACTCCTGCTGCTGCTCCCTAAATTCTCCTCCTGGCAGGGAGCTAAAGAGGTGCTTCAGGGAGTAAATCACTGCCAGGAAGCATCAAGGAAGGATCTTGCCCAGCCTGTGTGGTGTAGGAGAGTTGGAGGAAACTGTCCCATAAGGGTTTAATCAATGGGATGTCAGGGGCTGGGAGGCAGCAGGTCCTACAGGGGCTGTGGGATGTTTTCAGCTGCTTGGATGGGACAGATTGCCCACCTACAGCTGCTGAGAAAGACTTTCTGGCATTTCTCTCACAATCCAGTTTAAAAAAACTAACAAATTTTTAAAGTCCAGAAACCCAAAACATAGAATCATGGAGTTAGAAGGGATCTTCAGAGGTCCATCCAGTGCCTCCCCCTGCAGTGACAGGGACATCCTGCACTAGAGATTAGGTTGCTCAGAGCCTCAGCAAGCCTGGCCTTAGGATCATTGAATAGTTTGCATTGGAAGGGACCTTAAAGACCATCTAGTTCCAACCCCCCTGCCATGGGCAGGGACACCTCCCACTAGACCAGGTTGCTCAGTGTGTCATCCATTCCAATATCTAGCCTTGGATGTCTGCAGGTGTTGATGGGGCCTCCCCCACCTCTCTGGGCAACTTGTTCCAGTGTGTCACCACCCTTATGGGGAAGAACCCTGCCCAGCACATCAAAAGAAGGTCTGGAAAAAAGCAGGTGCAACTGTACCTGGTTTGTGGGTCGGGTCCAGCAGAGACCTAAGTGTTACATGGCAGCTGGAAGGAGGTGAGAATTTTAGGGTGATTTGCAGTTGTGTGGGTGTGTGGATTTCTCGTTGAAAGGGAAAGTGGCAAAAAGAAGGGAGAAGGGATGTGTCTGATCTCCCCAGCACCACCTCCCACTTGGTTGGGTTGTCTCTGGGGTGCTGGCAGTGCCCCGTAGGAGGAGGGGAGACATCACAGAGGAGATGGGTATAGAGTTTGTCTGAAAAGAAAGGGAAAAAAGGCAGGAGAGAAAGTTGGGGCCCTGTCTGAATGGCTCTGTGTGTTACCCAGCAGCTTGTGGCCACATCTGCTAACACTTGGGCTCTCCACATAAATGCAGGGGGATGAGGCCATCAGTATAATCCATTTCCTTCCCCAGCCTAATCTTTTAAGTCTCTGGTAATTTTTTTTTTCTTTCATTGTTGCAGTAACTTCAGCACCTGCAGTTTTGCTCTAGGGGATGTATATGAGGGAGGAAAATTGTCCATGTGAACACAGAATTGCTTTGGCCCATGAAATGGGGCATCCCAGGAAGGATTTATTATTTGTAATGGTCTTAGAAATGATAGTGAGATAAAAGCAATGTGAGATTTGAAACAACACGGGCGTTTTAAGGAGAGATCTGAGTGACAGGAGGTGGTGAAAATTCCTTCCATCTGCTGGCATTTCAGTGTGTCCATTCAATTACGAAAGCACTGCATTAGGGGAAAGGAAGAGGAAGGTCAGACATAATGTAGTTCTGCTGCTGTCACAATTCATAGGATCTTGGAATGGTTTGGGTTGGAAGGGACCTTAAAGATCATCCAGTTCCACCCCCCCTGCCATGGACAGGGACACCTCCCACCACACCAGGTTGCTCAGTGCCTCATCCAGCCTGGCCTTAAACACCTCCAGGGATTGAGGGGACATCCACAACCTCTTCCAGTGTCTCACTACCCTCACAGCAAACAACTTCTTTCTTCTCTCCAGCCTCAATCTCCCCTCTTCCAATTTGCATCCATTACTCCTAGTCCTGCCATCCTGGACCCTATTCAAAAGTCCTCCCCCAGCCTTTCTGCAGCCCCCTTCCTTCAGGTATTGAGCAGCTCTTCTGAGGTGCCCCCTGAGCCTCCTCACCTTAATGGCAAAGATCCTGCTCATCTTTTTTAGGCAGAATGAGCCCTCCCATGGAGGCTACACTACACACCTGGGGCTTGCCTGCAGTCCTGCTCTCAAAAGAGGGGATGAAGCATTGTGGGAGGGAGCTGCAGCTCTTGCTGATCCCAATTCTACATCTCTCACAAAGATCTGCCTTAATGTTGCCCTGCTGGGCTCCCTTGTCCTACAACTGCTGGTGGAGTGAGGTTGCGGGGGGTGGAGAAGGAAGGCAATTCATTCCCCAGAAGTAGGTCCGGTGGAGAGAGGTGTTTAGGTTTTATAAATAGATCTATAAATAATGCATTTCTATTTCTGCTGCCTTTATTGCTATTGATATGCAGTGTAGCCCCTCTGGGCTTAAATCTGCAGGTATTTTTTATGACCTGAGGTGAGTGTGCTGTGTAGCTGCAGGGGCTGGCACACCCCACATATTCCTCCCCGTACGCCTCACTGCCTGCTCTGGAAAAGGAGATGCCTCGGCTCTTCTCCAGCTACTTCTACCCCTCCTTACACTTTGCTAAGTGCACGCTTTTATGGATCAGTTGAAAAGCCCCAATCACTCTGTAATTTGAGATTTTTTTATGCCTGAATGGTAGATGTTGTCCTCCAGAGGGCCGTGCTGTGTGCTGCCCTGATGGGGGGGTTGGAGGTAGATGGGGGGGTAGAAGAAAAGAGGGCTTTGTTTCTCTGCAAATATCTCATGGCACTGTCTACAACTCTGCTAATTGAATAAGGATTGTTTTGGGATAAGAAAAGACATAGTGGATTAATAAGCTCCAGTCAGTGCAATTAAAATGTTAATCACAGAATATCAGGGATTGGAAGGGACCTCAAAGATCATCTAGTCCCGACCCCCTGCTGGAGCAGGAACACCCAGATCACATCCCACAGGAAGGTGTCCAGGTAGGGTTTGAATATCTCCAGAGAAAGAGACCCCACACCCTCTCTGGGACACTCTTCTCTCACCCTCAAACTCACAAAGTTTCTTCTATTTCTGTGGAAATTAGGTTTTCCTCCTGATAAGAGAGGAAAAACTTGGGGTGAGGAGAAGGGGAAGGATGGGAAAGGGCTTTTTGCATCTCACCATCACCAATCCCAGTTGGTCTGTGGTAATTGTCCTGTCCTTGGCTCAGCCCCATCCCACTGCCACGGGGGGCTTAATCCATCAGGCAACAACATCCCCAGGTACCAGGCACCTCCTCACTGCTTTGTGAGCAGCAGAGATGCTCTGTGCTGCCAGGGAAGGAGACTGATTTCAGTGTGTGAGGCACGTGTTGCTGTCAGGTTCTGTCAGAGAAAGGATGGCTTATCTGCTGACAGGGCAGCTCTGAACACAGCCATGAACATGGAGAGGTCAGGTCCAGAAACAGCCTGTAGCAGGGACAGCAGATGGAAAGACAGGGCCAGCAGGTCCCCCTCTCCCTCCTCCTCTTCCTCTCCCTCCTTCTCTTCCTCTCCCCAGAGAGGAGCTGCTCTGAGAAACATGGAAAAACTGTTCCTTCTCCAGCTCTGTGGGTCTGGGGTGGGATGTAGCATGAGCATGAAGTAGGGAGAGGGTGATCAGCCAGCAGGTAATTAATAGGAGCTGGCCCTGTCCCAGCTCCTGTGCCCCTCTGATGCTCTCATGTTTCTCTTGTATCTGACAGAGGTGCAGAAGCACACCCCTACAGTGCAGGAGTTTGGTGTCCAGGGCTCTGGGCTCGCACTGGCACTTTCAAGTTGAGGATGTCAAATGGTACTGGTGGCTCCTGAGGACCTGGTGTTTCTCCTCCATGCTGATGTTCTGCTACAATGGTTCTGGTCTGGATGGGTGAGATACCAGTTCAGGAGCTCACTGAGGCAGTGGAAAGCTGAGTTTGATGCGAGAGGACCAGGCAGTTGAGTTCCTGGCCAGGATTCTCCTCTGGTCCCAGGATCTGAAGTTGAACTGATGTTCATCAGTGTGGTACTCTCAGTGTTATTTTTTTCTTTTCATTTGTAACTTTTACAGGATTTTTCCTTCTCTCATTATACAAGAGGGACAGGTCTGTCTGAACCCTGGATGAGTCCACCCCTGCCCTAACTCCATCCCCTCTCTGCCCATCCCCAGGGCTCATCTCTGAGCAGCTCTCAAGAGAAGGAGACACAAAGCCATTGCAGAAACCATCTCAGCATCTGAGAAGGGTCTCTCTGCCAGGGCTGTGATTTCCCTGATTCCTTTTCCATAGTGTTGGCAAAGATACAAAAGCAAAAAAATACCCCCTGCCCCATCCCAGGAAAGCTCCTGGTCCAAAAGGAGGTGCTGCTGCTGCTGCAGGGCACTTCTGTGATGAATTATTGCCAGCAGACATGTGAGTTTGCTATAGATCTGCTTTAGGTCATAAGTGCAAAAACACACCTCGTTAATATTTAAAGATGCTTAGCACAAAAGCATGCATAATTAAACAGTGCATCAGAGCTGATAATACCAAATCATTTGTCTTCTGAAAAAAAAAAAAAAAGGGATTTTTATAATTTGTTAAACTGGTTTGAAATCCACAGCTCAGCAGCAGGAGTGTGTTTGCACTGCAGGATGGATGATTGCAAATGTTGGCCTGTGTCCATCCCTTTTGGGAAGGAGAGAGAGACATGAGGGAGGGCTTTGAGAGATGCAGGTGGGTTGTGGATTCAGCACAAAGTTCTGTGTCTGAGATTCACTCCTCATTTTTTTGAAAGCAAAGCCACATCCTTGCCAGTTCTAGAACTGCTTTCTCTCCCAGGATGTTTCCAGGTGCCACAAGGAGCTCCCTGAAGTCTTTCTGAGGATAACTCAATGGTGAAGGTATGTCTGCAGTAAGAATGATCTATTATTTAGTAAAACAAGTGACACACAAGACAAATATGAACAAATTAATGGTGTCAGGTACAAGATACAACACGCCGTGAGCTTTTCATTACCTCCAAAAAGGCTACCTGAGCACATTTTCTGCCTGGATGCTGAAAATCTATGAGGTAAGAAAATGTGCTTATGATCCATTGCAAATGGTGCTTTTCAGAAGTGCCAAAGCAGGAATTGATGTGTGACCACGGCCATTCTTTCATTTCATTTCCTGTAAGATCAAGAATGAAATGGCAAATGTGTACTCACATCATGGATCACATGGGAGAGTTATTTACAAGGCAAATGTAAAAAAACCTTATTTCACAGACCTGGTCAAAAGTATTTCTACAAGTTACTGGAGTGATTGGGTCTTGTGTAGCCATGACAGCATTGGGACAGCAGGTCTCAGCAGGCACAGCTCTGCTGCTCTGGCCTCTGCCTTCAGCCCCTGCCATAGATGTATGTGCTGTTTAGATGGTTGGAAGGGGGCTGGGGATGCACTGGAGGTTGGGACTCATTATTGTCCTCATTAGTGCTGTCTTTTCTGTAACATCCTAGAAATAGGGGTGTAACACTAGAAATAGGAGTGTGAGTTGAAGACTGAGCCCTGTCTGACAGGTCCTGCACTGAAGGAGCCAACACCAGCAGTGGAAGGAGGGAGAAAAGAGAGTAGGAGTTTGCTCTTATTGCTGGAGGATGGAGCTCAGAGGGGAGTATTCAGGTGGTACAAAGAGAGAGTCATCCCTATGCCAGCAGGTGGGCAGTTATCATACTGGCTGTGAAAAATCCCAGCATTACTAATGGTAGAAATAAATTACTAATAGTGAAGTGTCCCCTCTCACCAGCCTCTCCTCTCTCAGATACCCACAGGATCAAACTGTCCAAGGGCTGAAGGAGTAGTTTCAGTCCCTTGCCAGCCTCTCCTCCCTTAGAACCTCATTGAACCTCAGTGTCCAAGGGCAGAAGGAGCGGTTTCACCCCCCTTGCCAGCCTTTCCTGCCTGAGGAAATCAGCACAGGCTTTGACATGGGGTGATACCTCATTGCTGACCTCTTGTGTGCAGAAAGGATGGGTAACAGAGCATCCAGGAGAAGAATATTTTCATGCTTGCTATATATATTTTCTAACCTCGATGGTGTTTTCAGCCTGCTGCCAAAAATCTACTCAAGGTGTGGCACTGAACTTGAACTCCTGGGCTGCAGGATCTGCTTCTGGGCTGCTCCACAGTGAGATGTTCTGCCTGATTCAGTAAGCAAGAATCCTACAGGTTGGGATGAGCTTTATTCCAGAGTTTACCTATCTAAAATGATTAATGCATGCTTAATAACATCAAAGATTTCCTCAGAAGGAGACTTTCTTCAAAGCTTTTGGGCAGCGTCTCCCTTTTTGCATTGATGAAGGCAAGGTCCCACTGGAGATTTTACACTGCCAGTATGTTCCCCTTCAAAGATCTCATTGTTGGCACGATGCATCTGAAGATTTCCTGCCCTCTGTTGCCCATTCGTTCATCAAAAAAAAAAAAAGAAAAAAAAAGAAAACGAACATGAAAATCTTATCTTCGAGGTCTTCTTCAAAGCGATTTGGTGTCCCAGCCTGGAGCCCGGGCAGAGGGAGGGGAGGGCTGCCGTGTAATTAGCATCTCTCAGGGAAAGACCTGCCCTTTTCCTGGGATTTTTTTTTTTTCTTCCTCGCTGGGAACCGCCTTTGATGTGCTTTGATTCAATCGCCAGATCGTTCCTCAGATGAAGTGATGAACAATAGGTAAGTTCCTCAGCCGGTGTGTCATCCAGCTGGAAGGTTTTTGGATCAAGAAGACACCCGGCCCTAAGTCTGGGAGGATTTAAAAGATGCTTGCAAGGATGTCAGAGCAAAACCTTCCTGGATTTCAGAGGCAAAGGGAAATCCTGCTCACACGGAGCCTGACTAATTAATTGTTTCCCAGCTGTTTGTAGAAGGAGATGTTCAACCCTGGAATTCATATTTTAAAAGTGCCCAACAACCGCAAAGATTTACAGCTGCTTCGCTCCCACTACTCACTCCTATCAATATACTTTAAAAGCAGATCTGAGAAAGATATAATTCTTCTAATTGTTTAATCAATTTACCAACACTGCTTTTACTCCTATTTCCCCTCGTGCAATAAATTGTTAATTAGTGTGTGAACACTGGGGGAAGAGAGAGCCCCAGCTTTTCTGGGATGCAGAGGAGGTTATTCCTGCAGCTGCACATCAATCTCTGCCAAGTGGTGGAGCTGAGGTTCCAGCACACCCAGAGGTGTCTACATCCCAAATAAAAGGGGAGAATCTCTGCTTTGGATCCCTCTTCTTTCCAGTTGTCCTTTGGTTTTGCCTGGTGAGTACATTCATCAGCTCTTCATGGCTCAGTAATTCACGAGATTCTCTTTCCATTAAAAATAAATACTGCCTTTTATATCCTGGAGATGGACCCCACACTTGATTGTCTTTGCCACGGCAGTGTATATTGAAAACTATAAAATTATAATACAACTATTAATCCGCCGTATCTGCTTGTACCTAATTTTTATTAAAAATGTATTGTGCTCCAGCTGGCTCATAAATTACAGCACGCTCCAAGAGGCTCCACTTGGATTACTTTTTGAAGGAGAACATATTGAAATAAAGGCTCACTGATGAATATTTTTAACTTTCTGTTCAGGGTTTCTGAGGTAGCAGCTCCCTTTACCAGTTGTAGTTCTCTGTGTTGCAGACCTGGCCAGTTGTGGAAAGTGGCATTTACCAAAAAAAACCCCACATTTTCCTCCCTAATCAGATCTTTCATGTCGTCTTCTCCCTTTATAAATGACACAAAAAGCCTACTTTGTTTCAACAGTAAATTAATACATTGAGAGGAAAGTGACAGGATCTGGAATCACATCCCATCTATTCCCTGACTCTCAATTGCTGCCACTGATTGTTTCTGATGGCCCTTCTAGAAATGCCCAGAAATAGCTGAAATTGTTCTCCCTTCAGTTTTAACACTACCACAAATAAAACTGCTCAATAATGTCTCATTTGGGAAGTAATGGGAGAGAAAGAGTGAGGATATGTGGCTTATGAACAACTTGGGGCCTCCTGTCCCCTGTTGTGTTCCTATCAGTCAGCACAATTTGGGGGCTGAAGTTTCTTCATTAAAAAAACTCCCCTGGAACTCAGGCAGTGGAATGAGAAATTTCAGCTGAATTATCCCAGCTCTTACTTGCTGTGTGAGACCAAACCCACAAGTTAAACTCACTCCAGTGGTGGGTTTACCAAGCTAAACTCACACAAGTTGAGCAAGATAAGTTGAAGAAGTTAAAACTCACAGCCAGTGGTTAAACTGGAGGCTGTGGCTGCTGTGGGGTGGCAGGAGCTCATGGAAAGAATGAGCTGCTTTCTGCAGGCAAAAGGACTCTCAGGAACTGGGACTGGGGCTGGCACCAGCATTTCCAGCCTGAAACTTTGGTCTCAGATTTGTAATTTTTTCCATCTTTCTGGTTTCCAGACCAAGCCTTTGCAGTTTTTGTCTTTCTCACATCTTCTCCCATTCCCTCTCAGACATGAAACTCGAGGCTGTGCTCCTTTTTAACTGATTACATGACAGAGAAGGTGAATTTTCTCTTGTGTCTGTGAGTTAAATGAAAATGAAGACCCTCTGTGGTCTGTTCCTGAAGTTTTGCCAGCAGTAATGCTGGCTGCACTAGCTCTGTGGGATTGAAGATGCTCTCATGGTTTCAAACCACATACCAAGATGCAGGACTGCAGATGTTTTTAATTTTCCAGTTATTTTCCCTGGGTTTTCTTGTTGGGTTTTTTTTTTTTTTTGGTTTTTTTTGGCCAGCCAAGGATTCCTAAGGAGATCAGCATGTGATGGAACAGGAACTGAGCAGTGGGGACAGCAGTGGCAGCTGTGTGACACAGAAGATCACTCAATGGCTGGGAGAGCTTTCTGGGAGAGGGGATTTCCATGTGTTCTCTGAAGGTGTCAGTGTAAGAACTGCTGATTCCCTGCAGCTTACCCAGTGACACAACAGCAGTGCCTCAGGGGCTGAACTTTTTTGGGAGGACTATCACAAATTCCTTCAGTACAATCCACTCTAAAGCAGCAGCATCCCTCGGGCAGGGTTTGCTGCCTAACACTCGCTGGGGCTGGCAATGGGGTTGGTTTGATGCATCCCAGTGAGCTAATCTCCTCCAGCACTGGGCTGATTGTGTTGGGGACACTGGTTGGGGACATCCCGTATCTCAAGGTGTCTATTTCCAAATAACTGCAATAAATAGGGAACGCTCCGAAATTTTTTTTTTTAATGGGAATAAGATTAGGATAGATAGAAAGCTAATTTTAATAATTGTTCAGGCATGTAAAGCTTGCAGTTGTTTAAAAAGAATTTTATTGATAGTATTTTTATATACAAGCACTGTGCTTTTCTATGAGGTTTTAAAGTGTATTTTTAGAAATAGGGTGTAAGTATCTTTGAAAAGAGGTGCCGTACCTAACAGAAATGTAGCATCACCCACCTGGTGAGATAGAATCATAGAATCATAGAATAGTTTGGGTTGGAAGGGACCTTAAAGATCATCGAGTTCCAACCCCCCTGCCATAGGCAGGGACACCTCCCACTAGACCAGGCTGCTCAGTGCCCTGTCCAGCCTGGTCTTGAACACCTCCAGAGAGGGGGCATCCACAACCTCCCTGGGCAACCTGTTCCAGTATTTCACCACCCTCACTGTAAAGAATTTCTTTCTTATGTCTAGTCTAAATCTATCCCCCTCTAATTTATATCCATTGTTTCTAGTCCTCCCATCCGATATTATGTTAAAAATTCCTTCCCCTGCCTTTCTGTAGGACCCCCTCAGGTACTGATAAGTTACTATGAGGTCCCCTCTGAGCCTTCTCTTCTCCAGGCTGAACAACCCCAACTCCTTCAGCCTGTCCTCATAGGGCAGTTGCTCCAACCCTTTGATCATCTTCGTGGTCCTTCTCTGCACCCTCTCCAACAGCTCAATGTCCTTCCTGTGTTGAGGGCTCCAGAACTGGATGCAATATTCCAGGTGGGGTCTCACCAGTGCCGAGTAGAGGGGTAAAATCACCTCTCTTGACCTGCTGGTCACACTCCTCTTGATGCAACCCAGGATCTGGTTGGGTTCTTGGCTGCGAGTGCACACTGCTGGCTCAACTGACACCCCCAAGTCTTTCTCTACGGAGCTGCACTCAAGCCACTCTCCACCCAGCCTGTATCGGTGCTTGGGATTGCTTCGACCCAGGTGCAGGACCCTCTTGCTGCCAGCTCTGCAGTTAAAGGGTCTCTAGGAGGTTTTTTGGAACCTTTTAGTTCATGTATCTGTGCTTTGAAGGCGCACAAAGGCTCGGCTTTACCCCTCAGCTTCCTCAAAACACCTTGGGCTGTGTCCTGCTCACCTGGATTGATGGAGCCATTAAGGTCTGAATGGACGGACAGTAACGATTCCATCCGGGCCGATCCAATTTCTATGGCATTGTCTCCCCCAATTCCATTAACATCGGGGCTGTTACAACCCCGGTGACAGATTATTATTTCTTTTAAAAAGGGAAAAGGAAATTAACGGAATATATTGGATTGCACTGAATTGAGACAATAAATAAGGGAATGTACCAGGCACTAACCTCTCCCTTCTGTAATTCCAGCAGGACAAATAGACTTATTTACCACAAAGTTGATGATATATGTAGCACTTACCTTAAAATATGTGGCAAATTCTTATAATGTATGGGCAGAATTATGAGATTGGCTGGATCTAATATTTAGCTGCACTAGAACTTCAGGTGTAGCATCAGTTGCTGTGTGTCTGTTGATACCCAACTAACAGTTCTCACTGTACAAATATCAGAATTTTCCTTGAGATTTTGATACAAGGGGAGTCTGAATTTCATTTTAGATCACTTCAAAAAGGAGGAGCTTTGTGTCGCTGCCTCTGGCGAGCTGGGAGTGTTTGTGGAGTTTTTATGTGGTTGTAAAGTTGACTTTATAGCAGGTTTTGTACTCAAACACTGGAGAAGGAGGAAAATAATCAGGTTCCATCAGTGTAACCTATCAGTTTCAAATGGTATATTTTCTTCCACTTAAAAAGAAATGGGTGTATTCATTTCTATGTAGAGTTAATTATCTCCACTCCGGTGATCTAAGTATTTCTCATAGCTATGTGACTGTGGCATCTTGAATCATACTGATATTTCAAATTTTTTTTTAAAAAAAAGAGGGAAAAAAGGCATGCAGAAAACATAATGAGATTCCCAGGGGTTGAAAACCATCTCTGGGCTTTTATAAAGTCATTTAAATGAAGGAAGTATTAAAAATAATAAAAAAAATCTTTGCCTTAAAGATGAACATGGACATAAAAAACTTACTCCCCAAGGAAATGGTGCCTTTAAATGACATTTCCCTTTTATGAACAGTTTTATTACAAAATAGATTTCCTGCAGCTAATTTCATCAGTTGTCCCACTTGGCTGCCACTTCCCAGTGTCTCTCTTACTTCTCCTTAGCTAAACAAGGACCCTTAAACGCTGGGTGATGGAAGAGCTGTCTGTCTGCTGGAGCCCAGGACGAGGTCTCCAGGAGATCCTCCAGAAGATGCTCCACTGGCTCTGGCAGCAGGATTCAAGCACTTTGTCCATGTGAATGACCAAATCTTGCTGATGGATGTGGGTGGTGGCATCTCCTGAGCATCATTTGAACAGGAGGCATTAGTTGTTGGATGTATTTCACAGGTCTCTGTGATGATGCATTAGCCTCTCTGAGAAGGAATGAGTGATTAGTAGCACTAATTAGAAAGTTCTTGCAGACAGACTTTGCTTGATAAAGTGCACTCTGAGCTTTCAGTCATTAACAATAACACAATGAGTTGGAGGTAAAATCAATCTCAGAGGGTGATGGCAGAGATGACATTAAAAGTTATACATTTCTTGTTAACACATTGATTTGCATTCTAAATTAAGTGATGGCGTTTAATAAAGAAGAAAAAGAGATTTTTCTTTCTTTTTTTTTTTTTCCAATTCTAGTTGGTGTGTGAGTGATGTGCAGTTCAGTTTCAGAGTGAGGAGTTTAATCTGCTGTTATCTGCAGAGAGACCTGCACTTAGAGAAAAAAGAGAGCGAATGGAAGTGGGAATTACTTAGTGCCCAGGAAAGCTCATTATCTTGGATGTGGGTGGGCTGGGGAGCCTTTTTTTTTTCTTTTTTTTTTTTTTTTTCACAAACATTGCTAGTCTTTT
>VZTY01024645.1:21303-93236 GCA_013400935.1 Turnix velox
GTGGGGGAGCCTTTTTTTTTTCTTTTTTTTTTTTTCACAAACATTGCTAGTCTTTTCTTATTCTTTCCGTGTGGCAAAAGTGAAGAAGAAATCAATTTCTCACTCTGCAATTTCCATTTCCAATTACCAAAGCCGAGGGAACCTTGGAAATGGATGAGAAATGGATAATATTTATGATTCCATTCAAAATGCTCACCTGGCTCAGCCAACCCTCACTGGGAAATAACCCTGAGCCCTGCCACAGCCTGTCTTTGCAGAATTGGAGCAGAAGCAGTAGCTGGATTTCTCTGCTTCAGTCTCACATCAGCATGGAAAAGCTCCACAGCCATTTAGTTCCACCAAATCATATCCCAGCAGGGGCAGGAGCTGCAGCCCCTCAATGAATGAAGGCTCCAGAGTGATTTTGTCTTATTCCACTACTTGCCCACTCTTGCTTTATGGCAGCTTTTAAACCTTATGGTGACATCTGTGTGTCACTCTTCTTCTTCTTCTCTGACCACCCTGACCAACCTGCAGTGGAACTGGATGGAGCAGGCAAGTGGGTGATTTGGGTCAGTGCCTTTCCTGAAGAAAATCATAGAATGGTTTAGGGTTGGAAGGGACTGTCAAGATCATCTAGTTCCAACCCCTGCGCCATGGGCAGAGACACCTCCCACCACACCAGGTTGCTCAGTGCCTCATCCAGCCTGGCCTTAAACACCTCCAGGGATTGAGGGTCATCCACAACCTCTCTGGGCAACCTCTTCCACTGTCTCACCACCCTCACAGCAAAGAACTCCTTTCTTCTCTCCAGTCTAAATCTCCTCTTTCCCATTTTCCATCTATCACTCCTAGTCCTGCCCTATTAAAATGTCCTACCCCGGCCTTTCTGCAGCCCCCTTCCTTCAGGTATTGAGAAGCTCCTCTGAGGTCTCCCCCTGAGCCTTCCCTTCTCCAGGCAGGAGCTGTGTGCCAAGGCTTGTCTACATCTCCTTGAGTGGAACCTGCTCCTGCACTTGATATAAATCTAATCATTACACATGCCATTCTTTTTTATTAAAATAATAACATCTTCCAGGGCAATCAAGCTGAGTTTCTTGAAAGTCAGCAGTTTCACCTGCTTATTTATGGTTACATCAAAGCACGGGCACTCTCATTACAGTCTGTAAATAACCAAGGCTATGTCCTTGATGGGTGAAATATTGGAATGTGGTGGGAGTGGGAGTGTCTGCCTGTTCCTCCTGGGAGGCCATAAAGTGAACAGAAAATAATTACCTTTTCTTTTTTTTTTTAGGATTTTTCATAATGTAACCCAGCTTTACTGACGGGATGTTTATCACAATCTGCTCTTCTTTTATAATGTTCTCCACAAAAGCTCAAAGAGAAGCTGAAGAAACCAGGAGGATGTGATGGCTCCCTGCAGATTTAACCCCACAGACAAGTCCCTGCGGAGCAGGACACAGCCTGGGCTATTTCATCAATTAAGTGCTGGACAGAAGGTGTCAGGAAACAGAATAAGGGTTTGCTTCTACGCTCCTGTTCCACACCACTTCAGTACAAGCTCTAAGATTCTAAGATGTATTACCAATCTACAGATAGCTCTTAATACATGTCTAGAGGAAGACTTTGTAGCATGAAACTTCATTGCATGACCTTGCTGCCTGCAACAAACCCCTCACCACTGCCCTGGCTTTGGCTGTCACCAAGGTAAGGAAGGATGGCACAACTCTGCACATGCCAGGGGAGGTGATGTGCATCCTGAAATGAGGAAGCAATTGGGAAGTAAGAATCATAGAATCATAGAGTGGTTTGTTTTGGAATGGACCTTCAAGATCATCTAGTTCCAATCTCCTTGCCATGGGCAAGGACATCTCCTACTTGACCAGGTTGTTCAATGCCTCTTCAAGGATCTTGTGGCTTTAAAGCAGAAGGAGAGTGCATCCAGGAGTACAAATCCTAAATAATGAGCAATAAGAATAATGTTATTGAACATCTGCAAGGCTGCAGTGGGTACTTAAACGTCAGCTTGGAAAAACCTATATGCCAAATTTATCTTCTCCTGGAGAGAATATTTACCTTAATGTTCTCTAATGAAAAGTAGAGTGAAAAGATTTATAATTACAGTGATACACTCAGAAAGGATTTACAAGCATCTATGCATCTACTGAGCTGAAAGAAAATCCATTAAGTTTTGTCCCCTAAAAATGGCTGTTGCCTTCCAAGTTCCCAAATAAAATCATGTAAGTAGATGTTTTTCTTCTGAACAATCATTAAATGCTCATCAGGCATAATGTAAGTGACAGCAGAGCTTCAAGACAAAAATTACTCTCATGAATTCTCACACTGGGTCATTCATTTAAATACCTACTTGTCTTTCCTTTCTTTCCTTTTTTTTAATGATGCCTTTTCTATTGTAAGAAGAGATGTTTGATTGCTCTTAACAGGTAATTTTTTTTAATGCCTTTAAAAAAATGATTAGCATAATAGAAGACTGACATCTTCATTTAAATGATGCACAAATAAGACAGGATTTTTAAAGACATTTTTTTTACTCTCATTCTTTTAACGGAAGTTATTCTTCAAAACGAATTGCCTGAAGTTAAAGGAAGTCATTGCCCCTTCCCCAGATAAACTTCTCTCGAGGAGAAAAAGCTGAATATAAATGAAATCCTTTAGTCTACAAAGGATGGAGAAAAACACATGAATGGAATGAAAATGGACCATTAAAGGAAAACAGGAGAATAAGCTGCTTTTCTGAAAAGGCCCAAACATTAGCTCTAACTCTTTTAAATCAGCTGGTTGTTGAAGGGGGAGGTTGGGATAAGGTGGGACCCCAAAAGCATCACTGCCTTCTTCACTTGGGAGCTAAAGGGAAGGGCAAGGTTTTCTCCAAAGGGAAGTCAAGGCAGGGGGGAGACATGTGCACTGTCTGCTGCCCAGAAAGGGTGACACAAGCCCCACTGAGAGGTCTGTCTCCATCTCCCTGCTCAGCTGCCTGGTGGGGAGGGACCTGAAGCAGCTCTCCCTCTCCCAGGGGTGGGATGAGAAACCTCAGGAGACCCTTCCCCAAAACGGGAGATCAATGAGCCCCAGTGCTTTGACTCTCAGCCACGTTATCCTGTGGGAAGAGATGCTGTTGTTAATTCCCACAGCACAATGGAGTTAGTTATTCAGTCCTGAAGCCAAAAGAAGTGGATGCCTGGAGGTGGCTTCAGTGTTTTGGTGTCTCCTCAGCCCCCTTCTGTCCCCCAACAGGAGTGGGAAATCCTTTGCCAGTTCAGAGGATTGCTGGGTGTAGGACTTCAGTCCTTGTGTCTTAGGAGAAGAAGATGCAGACATATCCAAGTTGGGGATTTGCATGAGGGCAGCTAATCCATGTACAGAGACTGGGATGCTGAATTAGATACTGGTCTGGAGTCACCACTGATCTTATCAGAGACAGTTCTACCCTTATTTATATCTCTCAGAGTCCAAGTGCTACACCCCAAGAGACCCTCACTCTGTCCTGCAGCCCCTCCCCTCGTGCCTGCTGGGAGGAGCTGCAGCACATCAGGCAGACACACAGACCCGGGTTACCCACATCTCCCTTTACATTCCCTCACCCTCCTGACAGCAGCTTTTCTCCTCTCCCCGGATCACTTTACTGCAATTTACAGTCATCATGCATCATCATCTGTTTGCATTCCTGCAGTTTAGAGTCTTTTAGAGACTTGTGCGTTGGAGCAGCTTTAATTCACAGGTGCAGTTTAAACAATTATGGCTGAGATCCAGCTCTTGGGGACACCCACTGGGACATTGCAGCCAGCTCGGTTTGCTCTGCACAAGGCAAACAGCAGGGTCAGGGAGAGGAGATGCTGAACGTGATGATTTCCCTGGCACTGGCCTCAGGACCAAGATGCTGCTCTTTATTTTCTTATCTGCTGGAGAAACTCTCAGGAGAGTGCTGTGAATATGGTGATTCTGTTCACTTACCCTTGAAACATGCCACATTAACTTGCAAAGGAGGTACGTGGGCTGGAGATTAAAATGATTTTATAGGGTATCCATGCAGTATCAGCAGCAGAGGGCACAATTCTGCTTTTAATTCCATGTCAGCACAGCTGAGCTGGGTGAGACTGTGCAACATCAATCCAATACAAATCCCTAAAGTGAGCAAAAGTGTTTGGATTCTACATTAAATAGGAGTGTTTGGATGCTCTGGAGAAACCCATCTCCCCATAGAAGCAATGTCTGGTGAGTAGAGAGCTGTCTGTCCGACTGGAGGAAGTGATTTGCTACAGCAGCCTTTCTGCCTACTTCAGACAGCAGCATCAGCAGGGATGTGAGATCCCAGGCCCCCGGTCCTCCTCCCCACATGAATCAAAGGCAGCTCCATGTCCTCAGCCTCTCCCTTTCCACAGAATCATAGAATAGATTGGGTGGAAGGGACTTTCAAGATCATCTAGTTCCAACCATGGGTAGGGACACCTCCCACCACACCAGGTTGCTCAGTGCCTCATCCAGCCTGGCCTTAAACACCTCCAGGGATTGAGAGGGCATCCACAGCCTCTCTGGGCAACCTCTTCCAGGGTCTCACCACCCTCACACCAAAGAATTTCTTTCTTATATCTCAGTTGAATCTCCCCTCTTCCAATTTGCATCCATCACTCCTAGTCCTGATATCCTGTACCCTATTAAAAATTCCTACCCCAGCCTTTCTGTACCCCTCTTCCTTCAGGTATTGAGAAGCCATCATGAGGTCCCCCCTGAGCCTTCTCTTCTCCAGGCTCAACAACCCCAACTCCTTCAGCCTGTCCTCAGAATGGAGGTGCTCCAACCCTCTCATCATCCTGGTGGCCCCCTCTGGACCTGCTCCAACAGCTCAATCTCCTTCTTCTATTGAGGGCTCCAGAATTGGACACAGTAACTCCAGTTGGGGGTCTCACCAGAGCCCAGTTGGGGGGCAAAATCACCTCTTTTGACCTGCTGGCCACACTTGTCTTGATGCAAGCCAGGATTTGGTTGAGTTTTCCATCCACTGACACCCCCAAATCTTTCTCTTCAGGGCTGCACTCAACTTCAGCAGGGGAAGAGCTGGACCCTGTGGACCTGTCAGGAGAGACTGGGATAGTCTGTCAAAGAGATGAGGAAGCCCAAGGCACAGTGGTATGATGATGGTTTGCATGACTCTGCTCCTCAGAGATCTTCTCCCAGGGAAGCCTGCTGATTATTTAATTCATTGTAAAACACTTCTAAAAATGAGGGCATTTTCTGGTGTCTGAAAAAAAAAACACAATAAAAACAAACCAATTCCCTGTTTATTGCTCTAGTGGGTTATCCTAATCACTGGAAAGACTGGCTGGTGGGTTGTATGTATTGATTCTTTCTGAGCATGTGGTTTTAGACACCAGCACAATAAATACAAGCTCAAGGCTGACACAACGTGCTCTGGAGCTACAGCAGTTGTTGCAAAACCCTGTGCAGAAGGGAGGGACTGGAATCAATAAATACCTTTTAATCAACATGTTTGAAGAGCAGTTCAGCTCTGAAGGAGAATTTTAAAAAACCCAGAAAACCTTGCAGTAAACATGGCAAACGAACAATTAATGGATTTAGTCCCTGAACCACAATTTCCATGTTCACACAACAGCAGAGGGATGCATGTCCTTGGGCATAAAGCCCTCACATTATCCCAATACAGTCAAGTTCCAGGTGTGAGGCTTCTCAGACATGGGCTGATGGTTGGAGTCAATGATCTGAAAGGTCGCTTCCAACCAAGATCATTATGATCTTATGATTTTTGATTATGATCTTATGTTAAACCTGCAGAAAGGCTGCTAAACAACTGATTGGTTGGGGTTTTTTTTCTATGAGAATCTCCTCCCTTGTAAACCTCTTCACTGACACAGCCAGTGAACTACCTCACCCAGGAGCCCTGCCACCTGCAAGAGGTTGCCCAGAGAGGCTGTGGATGCCCCCTCAATCCCTGGAGGTGTTTAAAGCCAGGCTGGATGAGGCTTTGAGCAACCTGGTGTAGTGCAGGATGTCCCTGTCACTGCAGGGGGTGGCACTAAATAGATTTTGCAGGTCCCTTCCAGCTCTGTGATTCCATGATTCTATGAAAACACAAAGGGCAGAGAGGGAAGCCCAGCAGCTCCTGGAGGCTGGGGGGAAGTAGCTGAAAGGGTCAGTTGGACTTGTGTGCTCTGCCGCTTTGCTTCTGAAGGGTGAGGAGGAGGGATGAACCTTGTGGAGTCCCTCCAGCAGAGAAATAGCCTTGCTTGGTACTGCTTCACCCATGATGGCAGCACTCAAAGGGTAAAGATGAAATGAAAAAAGGAGTGACAATGGAACACGTTACATTAAAATATCAAAAGGCAGTGACAAGTCAGGTGTAGCTCAGTGTCTTCTTGGCCTTTTGATGCACCGTAATTATCACACAGGGAACATAAAAGTGTTTCTCAGTGGTTTCGGAACAAGTGTCTGGGAGTCAAGAAATGTCACTTCTGCCTTTGGGCCAAATTCCTCACTGTTTCAGAAGCTAAAACATGATTGAGACAAAGGAACATCCTGCTTCCCCCAACACCCTACTCATTTGACATCTTCACAAGTACCCTTAGCTCTGTCTCGCGTTTTGGAATGTGCTTCCTCCTTCTCACAGCCCCAGACAACATGGGATACATCTCACCAGGCTTCAAGCAGCAGCAAACCACTCTGTGTATCTGTGAGACCTGGCTGGGAGTGCATCTGGTGCCTCCAAGGCACTCTATTGATTTCTACAGGAAAAAATGAAAAACGCAGGTTTGTAACTTTTAATTATCCTTTATGGAGACAGCAAACTGTGAAATGGTTGGTGCTCTGCAGAGCTGCAAATGCTCCCACTCAAAGTGGAGTTTCTTGGGGAAGATTTTTGTCTAAAACACCACTGGATCTGGCAGAGAAACAGTAATTTCTATGGCACAGCACAAACTGAGCTCCAGCTGCTCCTTTGGGAACACATCTAGGAACAGGAAATTTTCATAGAGGTTGGTGTCAGCAGACTGAGATGTGCCCAGAGCCTCCAACACAAGAAGCCAGTGTGGGCACTTCCAAGGGAAATCATTTGAATGGCTGATGGATGAGTTTGGGAAGGGTGAGCTGTTAAACTTGTGAAGATGAAAGTTGTTATTTACACAGGTACAAAGTTTAGGGAGCTTCCTTTGTTTCTCGTTTTTGGACCACAAGGCTGTAGCATGCACTGCATCTAACTGCAGCATCTGCCTTAAAACAAGTGCCAGGCAAAAGTAGTGAGGGCTGTGTTTGGTAAGGAATGGCTGCTCAGCCCAGGGAGAAACCCTGCCCATATTCATAGAATCATAGAATCACAGAATAGTTTGGGTTGGAAGGGACCTTAAAGATCATCGAGTTCCAACCCCCCTGCCATAGGCAGGGACACCTCCCACTAGACCAGGCTGCCCAGTGCCCTGTCCAGCCTGGTCTTGAACACCTCCAGAGAGGGGGCATCCACAACCTCCCTGGGCAACCTGTTCCAGTGCTTCACCACCCTCACTGTAGAGAATTTCTTCCTTATGTCTAGTCTAAATCTATCCCCCTCTAATTTATATCCATTGTTTCTAGTCCTCCCATCCGATATTATGTTAAAAATTCCTTCCCCTGCCTTTCTGTAGGACCCCCTCAGGTACTGAGAAGTTACTCTGAGGTCCCCTCTGAGCCTTCTCTTCTCCAGGCTGAACAACCCCAACTCCTTCAGCCTGTCCTCATAGGGCAGTTGCTCCAACCCTTTGATCATCTTCGTGGCCCTTCTCTGGACCCTCTCCAATAGCTCAATATCCTTCCTGTGTTGAGGGCTCCAGAACTGGACGCAATACTCCAGGTGGGGTCTCACCAGTGCTGAGTAGAGGGGTAAAATCACCTCTCTTGACCTGCTGGTCACACTCCTCTTGATGCAACCCAGGATTTGGTTGGCCTTCTTGGCTGCGAGTGCACACTGCTGGCTCATGTTGAGTTTGTCATCAACTGACACACCCAAGTCTTTCTCTACGGAGCTGCACTCAAGCCACTCTCCACCCAGCCTGTGTCTGTGCTTGGGATTGCTTCCACCCAGGTGCAGGACCTTGCACTTGGCCTTGTTGAACTTCATGAGGTTGGCTTGGGCCATCCATCTCAAGCAGGACTTCACACTGCCCAGCCAAGGCAAGTTCTGGCTGACAAAACATGGAGTCATCCATCTCCATTCGCCAAGGGAATAGTGTGGGCAATGTTTGCTCCTTGTGTGTCTGTCTGTGTGTCTTTGTGTGTGTTTGTGTGTCCATGTGTGTGTCTGTGTGGCTCTGTGTGTGGCTGTGTGTGTCTGCGTGTATGTTTGTCTGTGTGTCTGAGTGTATCTGAGTGTTTCTCTGTGTGTGTCTCTGTGTGTGTCTGTGTGTGTCTCTCTCTGTGTGTTTGTGTGTTTCTCTGTGTCAAAATCTGATTGGAAGTGTGTGTGTGCGTGTCCATGTGGAAGCAGCAGACTCCAGTGAAGAGCTTAACCAAGCTGAGAAGTTAGAGCAGACACTCTGACGGGGGGGCAAAATCTGATTGGAAAATATCTCTGGCATTTTGTAAAACATAAAATGATAACAGCTTTTTACTGAAGAGCATCTGCTGTTCAGTGGGGAAATGAACTCTTCTTGTAAGCAAAGAAAGCAACTCTTCTTGTAAATCACAAAATGGCACTGCCATCAGCAAGGATTTCCTGCCTTAATATTGCTCTTGCTTGGATGTCAGAAAGTTGGAGGTGATGACTTTTTGCCTCTGAATATGCTGGGTAGAAATTAGTTCCTTTAATCTTTTTGCTCAGGACCAAGTTTGGGCACCAAGCCAGAGTACCTGGAGCAAACAACCTGGGGTTTAGTGGGTTTGGAATTATCCAGTTCCACTGAAAAAACCCAAAACACACCAAAGGCAGGGAAAGCAAATGAGACTCCTCTCATGCTAGGAACCTCCTTCCCTACTTGTTGCAATGGTTGGGCACTCCTTTGTGCAGGGAGGTTGATCTGTGCAGGACCAGACACATTCTGACCCAAGGCAATCACCTTTCAGATGCTGCCATGGACCAAGGTCTGTTTCTGCAGGATGGATGTTGCTTCAGTCCCTATTGAATTGCCTGGGTGGTGTGCAATGACTCACTGATTATCTGCTGGCTAATTTCATTATTGTCTGTAAAATGGTTTTTCAGGAAGGAAAGAAACCTTTGCAAGTGCTCTGATGTAAAGTGACCAAGTTTTGCTGATTTTCAGTAGCCACGTGTTAGGGCCCTGGCTGAGGTAAATAGAAAATCGTAGAATGGTTTGGGTTGGAAGGGACCTTAAATATCATCCAGTTCCAACCCCCCAGCCATGGGCAGGGACACCTCCCACCACACCAGGTTGCTCAGTGCCTCATCCAGCCTGGCCTTAAACACCTCCAGGGACTGAGGGGGCATCCACAACCTCTCTGGGCAACCTCTTCCAGGGTGTCACCACCCTCAAAGCAAAGAACTTCTTTCTTCTCTCCAGCCTAAATCTCCCCTCTCCCAATTTGCATCCATCCCTCCTAGTCCGGCCATCCTGGACCCTATTCAAAAGTCCTGCCCCAGCCTTTCTGCAGCCCTCTTCAGGTACTGAGAAGCAAATTTGAGGTCCATAGGTCCACCCCAAGCCTTCTTGAAAGGGCAACTTGAAAGGATTGTCCTGACTGAAGTGTCCTGGTAGGTATTTCCCTTGAACTGTAGCCCAGGTAGGAGCTGATCTTTCTTTTTCTCACTATTATCAGAGAATCATAGAATGTGTTGGGTTGGAAGGAACCTTCAAAGGTCATCCAGTCCAACCCCCTGCAGTGACAGGGACATCCTGCACTAGATGAGGTTGCTCAGAGCCTCAGCAGGACTGGTCTTGGATGTCTCCAGGCATTGATGGGACAACCGCCACCTCTCCGGGCCAGTGTCTCACCACCCTCCTGGGGAAAAAGTTCTACCTCATGTCTCATCTAACTGGTCCCTGCTCTAGTTAAAAATTAAAGGAACCTCAAGAAGTCTAACCTGGTCTAACCTTCTCCGGGCAAAAATATGGTTTAGACAAAATGGAAGAGCACCCTGCCCCACTGAAGCTTCCCAGTATCCAATGATGTGAGAACATGTGCTGTAGATGCATGAAGATGCAGCTTTCCATGGTGTGACCTGTGAGCCTGAAATGCATCTCACCCCCCACCTGCTGGAGAGCTGAAAGAATAAACACTGAAACTACTTTTTCAGTGCTTCAGGGTTCCTCCTATGAAAACAAAACTGAAAGCCCGTGGATTTCTTTTGTCTTGTGATTTTTATTACACGTTATGGAAGAGTTGAGGAGCAGGCAGTAAGTTGAACTAGAACCGATCCTCATCTGTTGTTATGGTTACCAGGGGTGGAAAATAATTTCCTGTAATTTATCTTGAGATCATTTGTGTCGGATACAAACACAGATTAAGCTGAATACCATGGTAATTTCTTCTTCAATTTTGTTAGGAACCATAAGACATTCATTTTTACTTCATAAATAAGGGTTACAGTATGTCATGCTCAGTCAGAGAAGATAAAATGAATCTAATTAAGTGCCATCAGAAGATCACTTTGCTGTTTTTATTGCAGCAATAAAAGTGCCCTTACCTTCTTATTCGTGGAGGAATGACAGAGATTATTATGGAAATAGGATGAGATCAAGTTAAGTCTTGCTTGACCTAGACTTGGATACAACAATATCCTTGTGTCAGGGATTGTTGAAGTGAATGAGCAGTTTACAAAATCTGATGGGCTAAAGCTCATAAGAGATGCACTGGCTTTATTAGAACGAATGGAACCAGATGGAAGCCTCAGACACATCTTGTTTATTGGGTTTTATATAAACCATATCATCTTTTTATTGACCTGTAGGCCTAAGCCTTGATGATGGCAAGCAAGTTTGCAGATTGATGTCTGTGGGTCAGCTGATTAGCTGATGTGTGCAGGAGTGAAAAGAAGCATTTAGCATCACTGGTATGAATATAATCTGCAGGCTGCTCAGAACTCTGCATGGAAAAAAAGAGCAGAGAGCCCTGAAAGAGCAGGGGTTAAGGGACAGGCTGTTAAACAATATCTTGAAGACATTTGCTTCATGTTTCCAGAGTCTTGAAAATGCCAGCCGGGTGTTTTAAAAAAAAAATCCCACAGCCAACATCTATGAGAAGTCTGCTGCAAATCTTACAAACTTTAGCAAAGCCTGGCTGTCCCCATCCCTGGAGACATTCTCAAGCTGGAAGAGACTGAACATGGTGCTACTTCTGCTTTCCCTTTCTGCTTCCTACCATCCTCCTCTCTCCTGGGGCTGCATCAGCCCTGCAGGGCAGTGAGCACAGGAGGCAATGGGCTGCTTTGTAGGGTCTCAGCCAAGAATGCTATTTCAGCTGATAGCTTCAGAAGAGAGGGGTCAGGACAGACAGGGCTACCCTTGAGCAGCAGCATTGCCATAACATCATCTTCATCTGGAGAATGTCATCTTTGCCATTTTGAATGTAGCAGATGTAGCAGAGATTAAAAAGTGCTACCAAAACCCAATAACATGAATTGATTTAATTTCCTGAGCTGGAAGTTAGAGAGACAGGCCACCCAGCTCACATGGAAGCTGGTGTGCAAGTGGAAAATCCAAAACACTGCCAAGGAGAGAGTGACTTGCAGGGAGTTGAACCCACACCCAGCGGAGGGACTCTGAAATCCTTCACCTGTTTCAGTAAATGAGATTTCAGTGCTAATAAGGAAGGAGAAAATGAGGGAAAATATTGTAACTGCAGCTGCTGAGGCAGAGCCACTGCCAGTGCAAACACTGCCGAGGGATACACCAGCCATAATGATGAGCAACAGGCACAACCTGCCCCTCAGCACCAACCCTTAGAGCCCCCGACCCCAGGAGTTAACAAAGGCACTTTAAAGTCTATTGGAAAATGATTTTTCATTCCATTTTAAAAACTCATTTCATGCATTGTTGTGTCATCTGCTTTTAAAATTACAGCCCGAGCAGTGTGTGATGCTGATCTTTTAAACCCTGGTCCCCAGGGCAGAGGGACGTGATTGACCCCAGGTTATTTGTCAGGTCTTTGTGGGCCGTTCAGCAGAGGAGTGAGCAGGAGTCAGCCCAGCTCCTCTGCAGTAGGGAAAAGGCATTTGATTGAGAACTATATTAGAGTAAATAAATAGCAGTGAGATAGCTCCTGCTGTGGAGCTCTGACTGAAACTCTAAAGGGCCATTCCTGTCCCCTTCATGTAATTGTTGACCTGCTGCAGCCAGCTCAGTGTTGGTGTGATCTCTATCAGTGCCTGGACAGTGGCACCTCTCAATTCATCCCTTCCCAAGAGGTTTAAAGCAGTCACAGAAACATTTTCTTCTCCTGCTGCCTGCCATCTATTTCTTTGAAGGACAGAGCAGCCTCTCCCCAGCTCCTGCTGTGCATTCAAAATTACAAATTAAAATAAACTACTCCCCATCTAAATAAAAGAGTAGCCACAGGGGCAGGCTGGAAACAGCTGATTTTCTAACATTTTTCTCAATTAAGGAGGAAAGACTGGAATAACCAGAATGCAACACGGTGTCCTCAGAAAATATATGAACATCTACATGGGAAATACAGTCCCTGAAAATGAGAATTAATTGCATTGCAATCTGCTGTGTGGATGGGGAACTCTGTTCAACTTCTTGTGTCTACCTTTTATTACTTAATCATTTTGGCTGAGCTGGAGGAGCCTCTGGTGTATGTGTTGGGGATGATTAGACTCGCAGCGAGATATTGACTGCAAAAATTACAATTTATGAGAAATGAGCTTTTGCTGATTTTTTTTTTTTTCTTGTGAATGAACAGAGGAAACTAGAAACAACCAGTTCTGGGTGGATTTCACTCTTGCTCTTCCTCACAGACACACACAGAGGGAAGATGTCATAAGACATTACAGAATCACAGAATCATAGAATATCAGGGATTGGAAGTGACCTTAAGAGATAATCTAGCCCAAATTTAAATGTAAGGGGGTTTTAGTGTATAAAGCTCAAGTTTTCTCCTTTCTATCTATCTTAATATAGTTTATTTCATTAGGAACAAAAGCAAATCCCTCATCAGGGATTTCTGTCTATGTCCAGAGTTTGTTCCTTTGAACAAACTCCTGGGCTGAGCCAGGTCCAGCTTGTCTGAACCACAAAAAAAAAAACCCTCTTTTTGAGTGTTTTTAGTGCAAGGCAGTGGGTGGCTGACTGGGAGATTGGGGGGTAGATTCTGTAATCACAAAATGCTTTATCTCTTGTAGCCCATAAGATTCTCTAAAGCAAACCTCCCTGATCAGGCTAAGACAGGCATCTGAGGAAAAGAACTCACAGCAGCGTAATTTCCAAGAGAATTCTTTCCTGTATCTTTCAAAAAAGGAGAGAGGTCTTTCTGCTCTGAAAATTCTCACTTCTCTTATTCATACTGAGCTAAATCAGCTTAATTTCCAGGAATATGGTAGATATCAGTCAGATTTGTGGCTGGAAATTTCCTGGTGTCTAATCAAAGTTGTGAATGACTTAGAATCATAGAATGGTTTGAGTTGGAAGGGACCTCAAAGATCATCTAGTTCCAACCCCCCTGCCATGGGCAGGGACACCTCCCACCACACCAGGTTGCTCAATGCCTCATCCAGCCTGGCCTTAAACACCTCCAGGGATTGAGGGGGCATCCACAACCTCTCTGGGCAACCTCTTCCAGTGTCTCACCACGCTCAAAGAGGAACTTCATTCTTATCTCCAGCCTGAATCCCCCCTCTTCCCATTTGCATCCATCACTCCTAGTCCTGCCATCCCATATCCTATTCAAAAATCCTACCCCAGTCTTTTCCCCTTTGAAGCCCATAACTGTTCTATTTTAATCAGACTTAACTTCCAAGCCACAATCTGTAACCACATTCAGGTTTTGCCTGCAAGAAAGTCATCACAGATCCTTAATACCTGGTGTTTTGGGGGTTTATATATAACTCACCTCCTTGTGCTTTAATATTTTGGTATTATTTTTCCCTTTCATAGGTTACCCCTACACTTTGGAAAGCCACTAAAATGAATGTAGACAAATTAGTTTGTGAGGGAGCTATGAAAAAAGGTGTGAGCAAATAGGTTTTCACCATCCTAGATAATCCCCGAGGCTGCTTTCAGCTGTGCTCTCTTTGCTTCTCTGCCTGAAATTGATTCATTGACAAAATTGGTCATTTAAATTCAAAAGCCTCAATTCCCTTTTGTATTCTCCATGTCTTTGGGTTTCTGTAGCTGGAGAAGTGTTGTTAAGCCTCCTTTGAGGGTTTTTAAACTCTAGTATCTGTTTCTGGAAGCCTACCTTTGGAACAGTTGTGGTTTGTCTACTTAAATGTAAGGAACTGTAACATCTAACTCTGAAAGAAAAAACCCCATAGCTTGTCAGGCATTATGGTAATTACAACGGGATTCAACCAGCCACCAATGCTGTGTCCCTCACCACAAAAACAGCCCTTGTGGGCCTGGAGTGGGTGAAGAGAAGGGCAATGGAGGTAGAAAGGGCATGGAAAAGGGTTTGGAGAAGTTGTGAGGGAGCTGGGGGGTTCACCTGGAGAAAAGGAGGCTGAGGGGAGACCTCACTCTCTGAAACTCCCCAAAAATAGGGTGTAGCCAGAGGAGGTTGGGCTCTTCTCCCAAGGAACAGACTGGGACAAGAGTGAATGGCCTCAAGTTGCACCAGGAGAGGGTTAGGATGAAGATTAGTGAAAAATTCTTCACTGTTAGCTTGTCAAGCACTGGAAGGGGATGCCCAGGGGAGAGGTTGAGGCCCCATCCCTGAAGGGATTGAAGATCTGGGCAGACACAGAGCTCAGAGAGATGGGTTTAGGGCTGGTTCCCTCAGAGCTGGGTTGATGGTTGGGACTCCATGATCTAAAAGGTCCCTTCTTCCAACCTGGGAAATTCTATGATTCCTAAGAGCTTGAACCACCTTAAATGGCCTCATTTCCTCTTGGTTTTGTTTTGTTTTGTTTTGTTTCTTTTTTAAAATGATTTATGTGTATTTACCATTTGCTTTCATGTGTTTTCCTTTGTGTGTGTGTTTTTATTACAAAAAGTGCCCTTGTTGCATTTTATTAACATTTTCTCTTTTCCCTCAGACTTTGATATTAGACATAAAAATATTCATCCTTTGTCTTGCCTCATTCTGGAATCCTGTTAGAAGGAAAATGGAATGAGAAATCATCCTTTGATCTCCTGCAGCTCACAGGATCACACAGGCAGGGAGGGTTGGGACCTTTCCATCCTACCTTAAAGAGCTACCACTGGGATGGTTTTAAAATATGATCTTTTTGCTGTTCCACCATTTTATCTCACAAACCCCACAACCAGCCAGTGGAAAGTGAAGGGCTGCACACCTTTTGGGACCAACCTAGGCAAGACATCAGTGATGAAGCTGAAATTTTCTCCCTCTAGAGATGGGGGGGGGAAGAGTCATTTTAACTCCTGCACTGCCGCAAGGATGCTGAACACTCTCTTTTGTGATCAGGAAAGGCTCAGATTTTTGCAGTCTGTGAGACATTACCACAAGGGCAGGATTTATCCCCAGTGAGAATCATTTTGCTCTTCTCAGTTTGGCCCCTAGAACAGAACAGGGACCTGTGTCCAGATGCCTCCAACAGGGCAATGGCAACACACAGGGTTGATCTTCTGTCCCACTGCACACTCATGGCCTTCCTCCTACACAGGCTGTGCAGCAAGAAAAAGAAATTTATGCATATGAGATTCACCTTGAGCTATAAGTAATCACAAAAAAGAAAATTAAAATAAAACACCAGTGTAATATTAAATTCTGATGAGCAGCAACTGTTCATCTCAAACCCTCAATTTTAAAATGACATTCAAAAGATTTGGATGCCATGCTCTAGGTGACCCTGCTGTGGCAGGAGGTTGGACTGGGGAAATCTCCAGAGATCCTTCCCATCTCTGATCACTCTGTGTTTCTCTTACCCTCCAGTAACTCAGGGCCAAAGCAACAGCCATGGAAGCTGAAGTGATGCTGGGGAAAAGAGGTGGCAATGAAACCCCAAATGGAGGAGATTCAGCCTGCTGATGCCTTTCAGCTGCCCTGAGTTTTTACTTCCCTATGTTGTGGAGCCAAGGGCTGGGATTATTTCACTGAGTTTTTCTTTCTATGAAGAGGTAGAGTAGTGTAGGGAGTGTAGTGTAGGTAAATTATAAAGGTCCTAAAATATCCACAGTGATGGAACATAATGTTTTGTTTCCCTGTGTGCAGCAGAACCTCTGTGCAAACAGATGAAGAAAAGCAGTGATGTGTTAGCCTCCAAGGGAAGATGAGGATATAAGCAGCTAATGTTGTTTGTCCTGTCATCCATCTTTTGTGTCACTGAGGAGGAGAAAGCTCTTCTGAATTTCATATCAGTCTTCCTGACCTTTTTTTTTCTTTGCTGTTTACATCATTTGCATCTTTAAACAGATTATTTTGTGCTTTGAATTTTTCCCCTGATGCTTACCATGACATCTCTTCTCCCACCTGCCTCAGCCCAGACAGGGATCTCTGCAGCCTCAGGGGAAAAATCAAATATTTGCTGTTTTGCCCATGGAGCAGGAAGGCAAAGTTCTGCTTCAACTAGACCTGGTGTGATGTCCTGGGGTCAAACTTCATTCAGTTCAGAAGGAAGCAAAAACCTGATCTAGTAAATGTGTTTGTTAGGTGGCCCTGCTAGGCAGGGGGGTTGGAGTTACATGATCCTTGAGGTCCCTTCCAACCCGGGTCATTCTGTGATTCTGTGACTGATAGACCATTCCAGAGCTGGTCACTCACTTTTCCCCCTTCCTGAACCTGTGGGTGGAGGACACAGATGAAACACCATCAGCTCCCACAGAGTTTGAGTAATTTTGGGGATCTAGTAGATTTTATTACTCTGATTCTTATGTAATTCTTTTCCCAGTTTTTTATTTGCAAAACCCCCCTGCCATGGGCAGGGACACCTCCCACTACACCAGGTTGCTCCAGTGCCTCATCCAGCCTGGCCTTAAACATCTTCAGGGATTGAGGGGGCATCCACAGCCTCTCTGGGCAAACCTTCACTATCATCATGCAGCTGGGACACAACCTTCTCATCCCAGTCCTCCTCAGGATGGCAAAAACTGGGAACCTCAGCCTGGACAAATTATTAACATGCCATGGGAGTCATCAGCACTCATCTCATGAAAAGCAGCACTGATTGAAATCACTGATCAATTCAGCTTCATGTTTTTTCATCCTGGCTTTCAGAGGTGTGTGTGTTGAGGATTTGACCCATGAACTCTCTTGGATGTGGTGTAAATTTTCAGCACAAGAGCAGCAGAAGCCACCCAAAAAGCACGTGCTTCTTGAATTGCTGGAAATGCCAGAGATGTTTGTGAAGACAAGTGAGAAAACAGGGGTGTGATTTGACTGACAACCAGCTGCAGCCACTTTTCCCTTCCTGCTGCCTGAGTGACCCCAGGAGATGTTTGTGCTGCCAGAACCCTGGAGGTGAAAAATGGAAAGTGAATCCAAGCTGGAGCTGGCAGGAAACTGCCCTCCCCATTCCCCCCAGCTATCTGTGGGTGTTCACATATTTAGAAACTTAATTAACAGCTCTTGGGGACTTTCCCTGGCTGGGTTTCAATTAAGAACGTTGCCAGTAGATTTGTTCAGTAGATTTGTTTATTTTGTTTATTTTTTTTAAGTTTTGCATTTCTATATCACTAATTAAAATGGACACATTTTGGCCTGGCAATAACCAAATGGGGAAAAAATGTGATCTTTCACCTTCTATTTCTCTAATAGCTGTTATCAGAAGATATTTGAAGACAGGAATGTTGTATATTTTACTTTCTGCTTTGTCTCCTTGAGCTTCTCTCCCAAGCCAGCAGTGACCAGGAGTGAGCAGCACCTCAACCTTTCTGCTTCTACAGCCCCATGTGCAACCTAATTGAATTATTTATGTCCAATGACTGGGAAATTAAACAAGTCTGGGATTATTCCTGGGGTTGAGACTTTAGAGAAGACTATGCCTTTCTAGTTTGACACTAACTGGAAGTCCCATGAACTAGTAACACCAGAAGAGGGAGAGTTTAGAGGGACACACAGCATCAGGAGGTGATTCAGCCCCAGCAGTGGAAGAGACTGGGACCACTCTGGATCCTGACTGTGTGAAACTGAAGCTGCTAAAGTGATTGTGGTGTAGGTTCAGAGCTTTAGGACCAGATACTTTGACCTACAGAGAACTTTTCTCAATTGTCCCAGTCTTTGAGGCAGCTGCAGGACATCCATCCAGCCCTTGCCACTGCCCTGCCCAGTGGGAGGAAGATGAGGAGGGTCATCAAGGTCATTAATGATGCTAAACCCAAGAGAACAGATAGTTCTTCATTCTATTTATCTTACTGTTTAAAATTTCTCCACCAGTTGAACAGCATCAGGAGGTTTGGGGGTTTTTTTTCTATGTTTTTCTTTGATTCTTGTGCAGATTCTGCAGAAACAGCTGCTGCTTTCCTTCACAGAAACAGCTACCTTTTTGAAATGGTTGAATCAAATTCTTAGGAAATCTTGAGTCACTGAGCAACCAGTTGGAAGAAAACCCAAGGCTGTTCCATAGAAAGCAATGCATCAAAGAGGAGTAGCAGGGAGAGGGACTCTTGCTGGTCTTTCAACACTTTTGCATGTGTCACTCTCACTCTCTCACTCCTGTGTGAAGGAAAGGACAGATTTTTCTAATCATTCATCCTAGGGATATGATTTGGTTATTTTTTCACTCCCATTAATGTTGAATATGGATGAGAGGGTGCAGGGTGACACGAGAGCCCAGTGCAGAGCAGACACAGAAGCTGAAGCACCCCCAGCTCTGATTTAGATGTGGGAGGAGGGTTCCAGCCACATCTGAACAGGACTCCATCTTCTCTGTAGTTTGAATTCATTCCTCTTTTGTGGAAAGAAAGGAAAAATAAGCTATCTAAATGAGTGGGATTAAGCAGTATTTGGCCAATTTAGCCTAACACCTGGCTCCTTTTAGATAAGGCCCCAGTGAACATTAACTGGTGCCAAAGCACACACTCAGGACTGTTGACCTGACTGTTGAAAGTTGTCATTGCTGAGATTTAGAGGGGACTAATCCTGTCCATTGCACCTAATGTTATGCCCAGGCAGGCATTCATGAAATGTTATCAACATTGTGTGCCAAAGGACTTTAAAATGTATGTTTTATTGTTATTTTTGAAGAGGCAAAGGAGAACTGAATATCAATCAGTCCAATCCTAAGCCATGCGAAAGAGCTGCGTCCCATGTACACCACAGGCACTCAAACTCCTCACATTCATTACAAGTAATGGAAGCAATATATTTTTCAAGGGGCAGAAAAGTCTGGGGAGTATTAAACACACAAAAATAGAGGAGAGAATAAAGTAGCAGCCAGTGACAGAGGAAAGACTGGCTCATAATTACCTCCCGTGGTAAGCTTTGGGAACTCTTAGCTCCTCTCTAGGATGAACACTGTAAGTAACCATTTACAAGGTAAATGTGAGACAAAAATGCCTTTCAACCTTTGGTCCTGGAATCCAGCAGGGCTATGTGGGACTGACCACCCCACATCCCCCATGGGCTCAGTCCTACAGTTGCCTCCCAGCCAGGAGTCCCTCCCTTTCTCCCTTCTTTCCCTCCCTCTTTCCCTTCTCCCTCCTTTCCCCCCTTCCTCCTTCTTTCCCTCCTTCCTTCTCTTCCTCCTTCCCTCCCCAGCTTTCTGAAATCCCAGAGAAGAAACAGGTAAAGCCCTTTAGCACAGTAACTCTCCCCCCCATGAATGGGAATAAGAAAAAAAAAGCTTGTTTGCAAATTGTCCACTGAAGCTGAAGTTAGTGGGAGGCAGCAACAGGTTTGCAGTGAGAGGTGGCTGTAGATTGGGGGTTGAATTTCTGCAGATGCTTTACCTGAGGCTGTGGAAACCTCAGCCTCAGCCCCTGCCTCATTTGGGATGCAGTCAGAGCCTGTTGTATTTCACCATGACAATGTAATCACAGATACACATTAAAAAGTCATTTTTGTTTAGAATCCAGCTTGCTTTGAAAAACACTTGCTATAAAATCCAGCAGCCTTTGTAAATTACCCAAAGGTTTACTCAGGAATACAAGGTGCAGTGATTTAAACCTGGAACTTACCACTTTATTGATTATATGGGATTTTTAGGTCACTGCATTTACGGGGAATGATTAGTGAGTAATCAAAGTAATAAAGTCCTTCATGTCACTTCATAAATAATTATGAATTGAATTTTCTTTATCAAACATCAGATAAAAATTAAGTTAGCCGTAAGATATCTCTTATTTAACTTTTTTTTTTTTTTCTGCGACATCATCATTCTAAAAATCAGCAGAGGCATTTCCTGATTTCTAATCTCTCATTTTTCTTTCAAGTAGAAGCTGTGAGAGCTCCCAGATACATCTACTGCTCTCCTCAGCCTCCAGTTTTCATTGAACCCAAAATTTAGGTCCCCTTTCTTTTTAATTCCACCCTGACTTATTTTTTTGGCCCTGTTAAAACATGTCACAGATAGATTCAATCTACTTTGAGGTGAATTCAAGCCCAGATTTATGTTGAGCCATTTAACCATGACTTATGGGGTTAACTGAACTCCTGCTCATCTTTGGATTGTTCAAAATCCTCCCTCTTCAAAATTTTTTTTTCCCTGCAAATTGAGAGAGTTTAAGCCCTAACTCTCATGCAAGAGAGTTTAAAACTGTAATAAAAACAAATGATGCAATGAACCAATTAAAATTGTTGTGTATATATATTTTTTTTTAATTAGACATTTATGAGCTGTGAATTGGATCAGATATTCCCAGTGCACATGACACACTGACATACAAAGGCTGTTGCTGGGATGGCAGGTTGGCTTTTTATGAATGCAAATAGAGATAGGATTTTTTTTCCTCTTCTCTTTTAATTAACTTTGGGAATAATTTTGTTCTCTCCATTTGCAGTACAGGTAGACACTTGAGTGCAGATGTCTCTGAAGATCCGAGAGTGGTGCCTTGGGCAGCAGTTGTGTTCAGCTTTCAGGAGAGAACTCCTTGTGTAAAAAGCATTTTATAAATGTTCTGGACTCTAGGAAAAAGTGAGGATTAAAAAGCTTGTTTACCCAAGAGAGGCTCATATCTGAACACACACAAGAACAATCTCCAGATGGTAGATGAAACCCCATGGACACTTGTGCCTCATGCCTGAAGGAAGTGCTGCTGTTTGAAGTGAGAAGGACAGAAAGGTTCCATGTTTTGCAGAAGCCAAGGAGGAGCATCCCACACCCAGGAGGCCTTGTTTTAAGGAAGGTGATTTAAGAGCATCACAAGAAAAAAAGAAGGCAGAAATCTGAGCTGTATTTTCTTACCCACATCATCTCTTGCCCTGCCAGAAGAATTTCTGCTTCTCTGCAATCCTGAGAAGAAACTTCAATAGATACACAGATTGTCATGAAGGCATGACCAATAGCTGGAGGATAAATCCACTCACCAAAGCAAGAAGACACACATATTGTTTTAAAAATAAAATAAAATAGTCATAAGGCAAATTGCCTCCCATCAGGATAGCAGAGGAAGCTAATTTGATTTCTGTAATATAAGACAACAACGATTATTAAATCTCATGAAAGTACATTCAAGCACCTTAAGAGCAGGCTATAAATGCTAAGTACATCATGTCACAAATTATCTGATGAACTCCAAACCTCAGCACCAATTCAAAACCTGATTTAACAAACTGCTCTTATTAGAGTCAATTGGAGAGACTCCCCTTATAAAAACAAATGAAATCTTTAACTCTCCATCAAATAAATATTTTTTCCAAAGCCTAAGTGGAATGCATTAACTTAACACATAATGATCTAAATTATGCATTACACTCAATTATTTTTTATTACTGCTTTTCAATTAAGGTGACGTGATTAACTCCTTTCTTATTAGAGTCTCAGTTCCCCTCCTGCACCTGTCTCACTGTTGGGACCTGGTTGGGGAGAAGTTGTTGGTGGGGCTGGTGTCCCCTGCACCTCTGACATGGTACAGAGGTCTGGGGAAGAAGGAAAGGGCTGGGATTTAAAAGGCTAAGTGGAAAAGTGGGGCTTCCCATCAGTTCCAGAAATGTTTTGAATGGAAGAACATGAATGCTGAGGTTCAAGACTTCAATTTTCTATCCTTACACAATGTTAATCCTGTTTTTGGGGGGTTTTTTGTTTCTTTTACATGTTTTCTTCCTTAATAGTCAGCAAAGATCTATCCCAGTTTGAAAAGCAGAAGTTTTTTCAGGCATGACATGAACTCTGGATCAGACTCACTTGCCCCACTGAGGGACATAGTTTCACAGTTTCATAATCAAGGTTGGAAGGGACCTTTCAGATCATCAAGTCCAACCATCAGCCCAACTCTGACAAGCCTCATACCTGGACGGGGACTTGAACCCCTGACCCTCAGATTGGGAGTCTGATGCTCTCCCAACTGAGCTATACATCTCATCATAGAATCATAAAATGGGATTGATCTTAAAGATCATCTAATTCCAACAACCCTGTTATGTACAAGCCAACACACACTTCTCAATGTTAGTGACATCTCCTTATGTTTTCACTTCTGGATTCCTAGAATAAGCTGCAAATTTTTTTGCTAAATGAGAACTTCCAGCTTGAGTCAGCATTTCCTTCATGCTCAAAGCTCCTGCTTGCCCATCAGGGCCAGCAGCACAGACAGGGATTGCTTATCTTCTCCTGTCTCTGTCTCAGCACAACCTTTTTCTCTGCTCCTTTGACGAGTTCCAATTGAAAGAAATAAATTAATTTTGCTTATTCCTTTACATGGATATTAGAAAAGCTTTTAATGAGGCAGTAAAATCCAACTAATTATCACAATGGCATTTAACTCTAAATAAAATTGACAGGAAGCAAGAATAGGACACACATAATTTTGCACAGAGTTTATTAAAACACATCTATCACTTTTTTCTCCCAAAGTAACCCAATCATGTCATTCTATGATAATTTAGACATTTTTTTTTTTAATATTTAAGTGACTTTCTCTGATATTAAAGTCATAATGCATTTTATGGAAATGACCTTGCATTCTAATTACTTTTGTTGGTGAGGAATGGCAAGCAGAGTTAACTTGTTGTGCTTGTTGCAGATGAAGGCAGAGAAACATTTGATGAGGAGAGACTGCTCACAGAAAAAAAAATCCATATTCACCTGGGTTTTTTTCCAGTTCCTCTTTTTTTTGTCATCAATTCAGGGATGCACAAACCCTGGAAGTGAAGTGTGTGCAGACACCAGGAAAGGTCTGAAAGGCAACCTGGATGCTTTCAGCATCCGTGGTTTCCTTGTTTCCACACTCTGCCTCTCCAAAGGCTGAGGAGACTTTGAAGGAAGACAATGCCCTACCTGGAGAAAGCAAGAAAGACACAAAGCCACATCCTTGAGCCCAGGTTGCCCCATGCTTTCAGCAAAAACAGGGAGGTCACGGCCTTGACCTGTCCATTTTTCCAAGCTCTTTGGATGAGCAGAAAAACAAGGAATTCATTGCTGGGAAATGGAATTTCCACATCAGCTCTGCTCTCAGCTACTCCATACAAGTCCAAGAGATTACAGAGAAGACTGGATTAGTGGATGAGCACATCTGAAAATGAGGTAGGGAAATTGTTTTATGAAGCTATATACAGATGAGCAACATCTGAGAAGCTGCTCAGCTGAGAGTGGCCCAGCAGAACACAAAGAAAAGAAGAAATAAGTAAATATTAACAACAACAAGAACCAATTTTTGGATGTTTTTCTTTAAGGTTCCACAGATTTCTCTGGCTTCACGTTCTACTTGACAGCAAATCTCTTTTTCTTGAGGACTTTCTTTCATATGTGGTTTCCTTGTGCCCACCAAGATCTCCACACCTGTAGGAAACATTAGCGCCACAGAGGAGATATTTTATGGGATTGGCTGTAGGAACTGTGTTAAATGTTTAGCTCTAAGTGCTTTGCCTGATTTAACTAGACACAAGAGAAATGCAGACAGTGCTTTCTAAGGTCTATTGGAAGACTCAACATTGACTTTTAAAGAGCCAGGATGAGCGAGGAGAGAGGGAATGGGAGGTAGCTGTATGTCCTGTTTTGGAGGTCACTGGGTATCTCGATGATGGAAAACAAATAAATGAGTAACAACATTAACTGAATGATTGGGTTATGGGCATTATTCTTTCCAGAATCCTTCAGAGGCTTCAATGTGTTGACTTCAGCAAGGCAAAATCCTCTCCGGGCATCACGACCATTACGACCTCTTTTCTCTCAAATTATGTTAGCCCTGAATAAAAATTATGGAAATTAACTTATTAGTGCAAATTGATACATGGTGCTGGGCCAGGAGAACTGACTCTTCTGTATTGTTTTCTTTATTTCTGCTGCTGGGCAATAAACACACACTGACTCTGGCAATAAAGCAGAGAGGTTTTAACTCAGGGTTAGACTGAGGAATTCATCTGGGCGAGATTTATCTCAGAAACACCCAGGAGTATTTTGATGCCATATACAATCTGCTGTGGTTGAAAAACAAAAGAAAGATCTTCTACAAAAAAAAAAAACAAAAAAACCCGCAAACCTAAGAATTATGAAATCACATTTGTTCTTTGAGCTTCAAAATTAAATCCTTTTTATTTTAAAGTCATTTGTACCATCTTCAAAGAGCTTCAGGGGGGTTTTTTTCCCATTGTATTTGTTCACATCTTGACTTGGGTGTGAAGCTCAGTTGGGAGAGCATAAGACTCCTAATCTGAGATTCAAGAGTTCAAGACCCTGTTCAGGTCATGAGGTTTGTCAGAGTTGGGCTGATGGTTGGACTCAATGATCTGAAAGGTCCCTTCCAACCTAGATGATTATTAAATTATGAAATCTTCCCTCGTGTACCCCTTTTCCTTCAAAACCGGAGGAGAAGAAGAGCAAACTGGGAGCAAAGCCAAGAACACGGGTCTAGGAGGGAGGAAGCTGAACCAGAACAAGTGCAGGCAGAGGAGTGGGGCTGCTCCCAGTAAGCCTCTGGTTCCAGATGAGTTGGGGGAACTTGCTGGCAGTTCATGATGACCATGTGGACATGTCCCCATGATGCTTAAGTGTAGGAGATGTCTCATCTGCCCAGCATCTCCCAGAGGGCAGCAGAGGAACCTCTGCAAGTGCCATACTCCATCAAAACACCAGCTTCCACCAAAGGATGCCTTTCAAAAGGCCTTCTTACCATTCCAAGTGGATTCCATTAGTGCCAGTGCAGACTTCTGCGGGGGGGTCTGTCTCTCTACTTAACAAGCCTGCCACCCTTTGAGATGTCTTAACAGCATTTCCCCAGTCTGGTAAAACTTCTGAAAAACATCTCAAGCCATTGGGTAAATGAGGGAAGTGAGTGCTCCCTTACTTTGTGAGCAAGGTGTTTTTTGATGTTTAAAGTGCTATATTCCATTTCAGGAGATCATTATGGCTCTGGTGGGCAGATTTAATGAATGTTTTATTTTTGATGTCAGGAACATCAGATCTCAAGGAAAGCAGGCGGGTTTGGGTCTGTATTCATCACATGTTTGTAAAATGAATGGATGATGAATGGCTGTGCCTTTGAAGGGGGGAAGCTGAAGGAGAAGAAGAGGCATATTTTAACTAGCAGCCCTTTGGTAAAACATGAGCCCACATTACTGGAACAGACATGAACATTCCAGCTGCCGTGTTCTACCTCTGCTAGGCCCAGCAGATGGATCTGCAGGGTCTGCAGATGGGCTTCAGGAGCAAAACTGACCTGAGTGAGCCCCAAATCACAAATCACAAATCACTGCATCTCCCTTCTCCGGAAGGTCTCTTCTTCCTTGGAGAGGCTGGAGTGCACAGGCCAGGCTTTTCTCTTGCTTTGAGAAGTCATTCATTCAGCTGCAGTGCTCTGGGATCCTTTCATATTTTGGCAAAGAAGCAGAATGGTTCAACACAAGAGGTTTTCTCCCGTTCTTCCCTTAGGAAATGAAGCTGGATGGATTGGAGTGGGGTGGGCAACAAAAGGAGGTTGGATGTACCTGAACAAGCTTCTAAGCTGATTTATTTCCAAAGAAAGACTAAAACTTGAAGTATTTCAGAGGTGACAAGTAGCAGGGAGGTTGGAACTAGGTGATATTTAAGGTTCATTCCAACCCAAACTATTCTATGATTAAGTTGCCTAGCTGAAGGAGTTGGGGTTGTTCAGCCTGGAGAAGAGAAGGCTCAGAGGGGACCTCAGAGTAACTTATCAGTACCTGAGGGGGTCCTACAGAAAGGCAGGGGAAGGAATTTTTAACATAATATCTGATGGGAGAACTAGAAACAATGGATGGAAATTGGAGGGGGGTAGGTTGACCTGACATAAGAAAGAAATTCTTTACAGTGAGGGTGGTGAAACACTGGAACAGGTTGCCCAGCGAGGTTGTGGATGCCCCGTCTCTGGAGGTGTTCAAGACCAGGCTGGACAAGGCACTGAGCAGCCTGATCTAGTGGGAGGTGTCCCTGCTTATGGCAGGGGGGTTGGAACTCGATGATCTTTAAGGTCCCTTCCAACCCAAACTATTCTATGATTCTAAGATTCTATGATTCTATGGTTTTACTACCTTTTGTGCCTTGACAAACCAAACCGGTTGGGAACAATTTTTCTACATCTATGGAAAAAAAAAAAACAACTTTAGAGTTGAAAACCAGGGAGATCTCATTAAAAATGGAAATAATTTATTGTATTTCACAATGAAAATGTAATGATCAGGAAACTGAAGCTTCAAGGGAATTATTACTCTAGTGTCTTGCTGATTGCAGAGATAGTCTGGCTTTGTAAAAGAATGAGGTTGACAATAGCAGTCAATTACTTCAGATGAAATCAAATTCATCATAGAATGATTTGGGTTGGAAGGGACTTAAAGATCACCTAGTTCCAACCCCCCTGCCACCACACCAGGTTGCTCAGTGCCTCATCCAGCCTGGCCTTAAACACCTCCAGGGACTGAGGGGGCATCCACAGCCTCTCTGGGCAACCTCTTCCACTGTCTCACCACCCTCACAGCAAAAAACTTCTTTCTTCTCTCCAGCCTAAATCCCCCCTTTCCACTTTGCATCCATTCCTCCTAGTCCTGCCATCCTGCCTTTCTGTAGCCCACTTCCTTCATGTACTGGGGAAAAGAGAGATGAGGTGAGCTTTTACATTAGAGGATGAAAAATGAGAAGGGGGAAGATAAAAAAGGGCAGGTGGGAAAGGGTGGAAGTTACTGAAACCCGAAATTAAAATTTGAGAGAGAAAAACGTGATAAAAGAATTGTTCTGCTGCCTGGGAAAGGGAAAAGACATCCAGCAGGAAGGAGAACCAGCTGGTTTTCCCTTCCCACTGAGCAAGCTGTGTGGTGTTTTAGTGCTCTCTGCAGTGCCCTCCTATGGAGTGAGGCAGGGTTGTGAGTGCAGCCAGCCCAGCAGGTAAAACACGGGTTGTTCTCCAACTACCTCAGCTCTTCAGCAATGCTTCACCAGGAATTTCGGTCAATTCTTGAGGAAAGAAGCAGGTATAAACTAAATTCTGTTGAAGAATTCGATTTTGATGACAGAAAAGCCTGGAAATAGCAAAGCCAGTGCCCATAGCTGGAGGTATGTCCCTATAATAAGATATAGACTCTTTGTACTCCATCCAGCTGGCTCATCAGAGGGAAGGATTTTATGTAGTTATTGCATAGATTTTAAAAGATAAAGCATCTAAATGAATCTAAGTGGTAGTAATAGATGATTTTAATTACCCAGACACAGACAAGGTTGCATTAAGTAGAGAAAATATATTTCTGAATGTGGAATGAGAGTGCTTTCTAATTCAATCTGGACGTCAGCTGACAGGCAAAGAGAGACAAGCCTGGGTCTGAATGTGACTTGGAGAGGAGGCTGATGAAATAATGTTAGAGGGCAGTTTGGCCTTCAGTGTATTAGCTGGGGTCACAAATACACTGCAGAGAGAATTAAAACAACATTCAAAGCCAGAGAGAAGAGAAAAAAGGAGGATCCCCACAATCAGCTTCCTAAGGGCAAGCTGGGATGGTGGGTGAGCAAATGAAGCGTTGAAGAGAAAGGCTTTGGAAAGAAAGAGGGGTAAAATGAACCCTGAGTAATCAGTAGAATGTTGCCTTGGTAAAAGTCTTGCCTTGCCCCTGGTTGTGTTCTGCTTTGTCAGAGGCTGGCCAAATGGCCCCTTCTTCAAATGCAAGATGAAGCTCTTGTCTGCTGCCTGCAACTCATGAGCACAGGCTGAAGGAGCTGGGGTTGTTCAGCCTGGAGAAGGCTCAGGGGGGTCCTCACAGTAGCTTCTCAATGCCTGAAGGAAGGGGGGTACAGAAAGGCTGAGATAGGACTTTTTAATAGGGTCCAGGATGACAGGACTAGGAGGAAAATGTAGTAGCCGAGGACACAGTGAAAGGGATCAGATCAAGGGATGGCTTAAGTTTTCCTGTGCTACACATTCAGCTGAGTTCCAGGACAGTCTGCCACTGAAGGAGTGTCACAGCAGGAGGATGGCATTCCCTCAGCACAGCTTAGAACCAGCTTTTCTGTCCCCCCCTTGGCTCTCAGGGCTGGGATTACAATAGTGCAACTGCATTGATTTTTTTGTTCCGTCACAAAGCTGGATATTTTTTCTTTTCATGGAACCTGCCATGTTTACTTTCTCAAATGACTACAGATCTACAGAAAACAGAGACTGAGAAATTACTGGAATCATTTAACCTAGCAGCACTGTACCTTAAAAAATTATTATTATTAATCCAGCAAACTGTAGAACCGTGTGTTTGTACAAAAGCTGGCACCAAACCCATGGTACCCACAACCCCCTCAGCAGATTGACTAAATTAAAAACAAACCAGAAACCTGAGCACTTAAAGTTGTGTGCTGACAGATATAAACATAGGAAAAAAACATTACACATCCATCTGGCTCCTATGGTTGAGAAAACTGGCTGTGAAACCCCGCAATGCATTCACATTTTGGCTTTGCTGTAAGAGCAAAAACTACTCCCATCATCAGGTCCTGTCCCCCACCAGGGCATGGAGGACTGAAAAAACTTTAATTTTGTTGACAATGGTGCTGCTGGCACAGACTGTGGGTACATCCTAAAAATGAAAGTGCTGTGTTTATACTCACACTCAGCAAACAACCCTGCAGTATAAATTTCAGATTAGGATCAACTTGTGCAGCTCAGAAAAGAAGAAAAACTTTCTCTAGCCTGCCTTGTATTTACAGCTCTGAGCTCCCCTCTTCCATTTGGCTGGGATATAATTGGGATATTTATTAGGCATGAATTTCTTAAAAGATTACTTTCTGCACTTGCAAACTGACCTGAAGCTCTTTACATTAAAGAGTGGGGCTAAAATATGTGTGTACTGAGAATACTTTGAATACATGAGGTATGTCTTCTGAACACCTTTTATCTAGTTCTGATGAAAAGCATTTCACCGCCAAGACAACTTGGTGGGTTTGTGACTTATTGACTGTCCCATTTCCTTGTAGGATAGTTAATTGGCTCCCCCCTTGCTTTAATCTCTAATGTTTGCCTCTGTTGAATCTTTAAAATATGTTTTTGACTACATCATCCTGCAAGTCCTTAACATAAACGCTCCTCAAATGCTTTTCATTTTTTTCATTTTTAATAAGCTCTGTTTAACAAATAAGTACAAGGAGGAGTGGGAGGAAGGGAGGATGCATGAAATATACATGGAGACCAATCAATAGATGGGGCTTATTAAGCTAAAAGCTTGTTTTACACAGCCTTCAGGTTTGTGTCCTCAGCCTGAAATGGCTTTGTGTAGATCACACTTCCCTTTTCCTCTTCTTCCTCTTCCCACAGGGAAGAGCCCTCAAAAGAGGGGGCAAAAAAAATCTCTCCTCTTTTCATCTGTTGCTGTTGTGCCATGGTCAGGAGAGAAGAAAGAAGTTCTTTGCTGTGAGGGTGGTGAGACAGTGGAAGAGGTTGCCCAGAGAGGCTGCGGATGGCTGCGCGATTCCTGGAGATGTTTAAGGCCAGGCTGGATGAGGCACTGAGCAACCTGGTGTGGTGGGAGTTGTCTCTACCCATGGCAGGAAGGTTGGAACTAGGTGATCTTGAAGGTCCCTTCCAATCCAAGCCATTCTATGATTCTATAACTGATGGCACAAAACAGGCACCAGCAAACCAGACATTGGCAGGACTGTGACCCCTCTGGATCTGGATCAATCCCTCATACCAGAACAGCCCTGTGGAAACTTCTCATCCCATGGCAGCTTGCACAGCAGCAATGGCACACCTTAGTGCAGGAGGAGAAAAGCATCAGCCCAGGCTCTGTCTTTGTTCTCCTGCTCACACTGGTGTCGTTTCATCTCCTTCAAGTGCTTTCATGGCCCTCATAACAATAACAGGAGAGCATCTCATAATCTTTAATGTACATGTCTTACAACACTCCAGCCAGGTGTGACAATATTATTAGTCCCATTAGAAGACTAAGCACCAAGTCATAAATTTTTATATTCTCCAAGACCCTGGGCTGCTAATTCCCAGGGATAACAAAAGAAACCACCATCAGCAAAGACACCTCAGAGGGACTCACTCTCTCAATGGGAAACCAGGTGTCTGAGTACTCTGGTGGGACTTCTCCAGGTCTCAGCATGAGGTCTGAGTGGGAGCCAGCACTCAGCCCAGTGCCAAGTTCAGCTCAATGTCTCATCCATCCAACCACTGCTGGGAAATGGGGCTAGCAAAGTGCTCCTGTGTGGTGGGGCCAAGGGCTGGTGGGCTTGAAATGCTCTTGGTGACACTAAGGGCTGGAGGAGCATGGGTATTGCCAGTGATTTTAGTTAGAGACTGATCATAGAATGGAATGATAGAATGATTTGGGTTGGAAGGGACCTAAAAAATCATCTAGTTCCACCCCCCTCCAGAGCAAGAACACCAAAATAAATAGATCTCTTACCAGATGTGAAAGGAAACAGTTCCAGGGGCATCACTTCCCTTCCCCAAAAATTCCCCTGTGTGTAGATGTTCATATCTTGGGGCAGCTGAGAAGCAGCAGAATGGCTCAGAAAGAGCAGGAGGACAAATCTCATTCCTAAACACTCATGTTCAGAACCGATGCAGGGAAGAAAATAAAGTTTTTGCCTTTTTTAAGAGTCTACATCCATGAGTCAGTTGTTGGATAATTGTTCTGTTAAAGCATTGAATGAAAGTGATTACTTTTTAAACTAATAATAGCTGAAGAAGAGATGAGTGAATGAAATTCTAGGAATCATTGAGGTCTAGGGTCAGCACCCTGCAAGAGTAAACCAAAGCATTGACAAAAACAATTGACAGGTCTATGGGAATGGGAAAAATACCTTTTCTGTTTAAAACAGGAAGATGTACCAGTATGAAATGGGTATGGTGTTCTCCAACTGACTATTGCACTGTCTTAAATAGCTGGTTTTTGGAGGCTTGGTGTGAAACTGCAGTGGTGAAACCACTTTTTTTTCAGATAGGCACCTGCTTTTAGATCTTGTGTCAGATCTTTGGGGAGCAGAGGGGATTTCAGTACTATCAGTAATTGTTACCATCATTTTTTAAAGTCTTCTCTTGCTCTTCCCATAGCCCTACATTGTCCTGTTACCACCTTGTGCTCATCCCTCTGAGACCATTTGGTCTCAGTTTTCCAGGCTGAGTGCTGGGGACAGGAGGCACAGGGTTTCAGTGTGGGTTCAAAGCAGGTTCATTGTGGGTTCAGCAAGTCAGACCAGAAACAGGAGCACAGCTCCTCATTCCTATAAATGAAAGGCACAAGGTATCCATCTAATGGGACACCAGAGCCACCTCACCCCCCTCACAGTAAGCACTGCTGTCATGGTTTGCATAGAGCAGCATGGCAGGCTGGTGTCTGTCTCAGTTATTTGTATGGCACCCATGGTAATAGTAACTGAGAAGCCTCATGATCTTTCATGTATCTGTCCATATAGCACCCAAGTCAAGAGGTTTTATTACTCTCCTTTTAATAGGAAGCAACGCTGAGAATAAAAAGCACGAAGAGCACATCCCAGGAATAGACATTGGTTGTATTCATCTAAATCAGACACTTAGAACGATAATTTCAAGGGTTTGGGGTTTTACTTACTGAAAACCTACCCATGGCTGCAGGTGGAAAATGCATTAAGATTTATGCTTGGATGTAGGGGCAGTAACACGAGAAGCATGGAAATACTTTCCTTGGATGGATGTTGGAAGAGTCTCCTTTCCAGCAGGCATGCCATTAGCTCTGCTCCCACAGCCTCCCAACACAGATGGATCTATGGACACAGCCCTCATCCTCCTCTGGCTGAGCAGAGGCTCTCTGGTTCAGGACAGAAGCAGATTGGAAAAGTGTTCCCTAATCTTCCAAAACACTCGTCCACCCACTGCATCTCAGCAGAACTCTGGAGGTAAAACTTCCAGTCCCTCTGGAGGTAAAAAATCCCAGAGCATCCCATCTGGTTTAAAATCATCATAGAATGGTTTGGATTGGAAGGGATCTTAAAGATAGTCCAGTTCCAACCCCTTGCCATGAGCAAGGACGCCTCCCACCACACCAGGTTGCTCAGTGCTTCATCCAGCCTGGCCTTAAACACCTCCAGGGATTGAGGGGGCATCCACAGCCTCTCTGGGCAACCTCTTCCACTGTCTCACCATCCTCACAGCAAAGAACACCTTTCTTCTCTCCACCCTAAATCTCCCCTCTTCCAATTTACACCCATTACTCCTAGTCTTATCATCCCGGACCCTATTAAAAAGTCCTACCCAAGCCTTTCTTTATCTCACTTCCTTCAGGTATTGAGAAGCCACTATAAGGTCCCCCCCTGAGCTTTCTCTTCTCCAGGCTGATCAACCCCAACTCCTTCAGCCTGTCCTCATAGGGAATTCTCCTCATTGAATGAGGGCAATGTCTTAGTATTTCTCAGGTATCTGGTGCAGATCACACATCTGCTCTGAGCACTTCCCTTGAAGCTCACCTTGAAGATCATAAAAACACTGAGGTATCCTTGATAGAGCTGTATTGTTTAAGGCTTTAACGTGTTGTAATTAATGGGTTGGTTTGGTACATGAATATTCCTCCCTGAGGTGTTCTGGTGACATTAGTTCTCTCAACGCCCCAGTGATTTTGTTGGGGGAATTGACTGTTGTCTTAAGCATTAATTTGTGGCTTTAGTGGGGAAAAGGAATGTTAAAAATTAAAATTGATTTGTCATCCAGACCCCAAAAGCTTTCTGCAGCAAGCCCACTACCCTCTGCTGAGAAAAAAGCACTTTGTGGGAATGAATGGTTTAAATGCAGACAATATCTACTGAGTTTTTTAAAGATCGTATGAGAACTAAAACAGTTTCTGAACAGGGATAGCAAAGTTCTGGGTGAATATTCCCATGATGTAGCTGATCATTGTGCAGAGGTGAGAGAGAAGCAGCTCACAGGCTGCTGTGTGTATGGGATCCAACCCCAATTAACTCTGGGGGGGGGAATTTTGGGTTACTGGAAAACCACGTGCTGTTAATTTAATAAACCTTCATTAATGTTGCAGGTAATAGCAAGCACCACAAGACCCGTTGCAAACTGACCCTTTGTCAAATCTTCATAATCCTGCACTGGAGAGATGTACCTAATTGGGCTCATTAACAGTAAGCACTGATCGACAGGGCCACTGGGATCCCCAAAAGGGCTGTGTGGTCAGGAGGAGCTGCTGCCCTGCTCATCTCAGCAGCAGGTGGCTGGTTGGTGCTTCTGCTGGGGTCTACAAAAGCAGGAGACAAAGAGCAAGCAGTGCAGGAGTGAGGGAGGGTCGCGGTGGGGTCACATTTGCAGGTAAAAGCCCTGAAACTGGGAACATTTCCACAGTAGGGTCACATTCCCTTCCACCTGGCTGGTGGGAACCTGCAGCAGAAATGAACGTGGAGGGAGGGGAGTTAAGGACCTGTGATTGACTCTTGTTAAGACTTTGGGGCTGTTTCCCCAGTGCTTTTTGTTTTCCAGGTCATTAGCACCAGTAGGAAAACACGGGGAAATCAATAGGGCATTACAGAGGCATCCGCAATTAGCCAGCAGTGGGGAACTTGGACCCCTTGGGACTTTTCAACTATTTTCTGCCACAAACCATGTTCAGACACCATTTGGGAAACCAAGTTTTGGTCAAACACTGTGTTTTGTGCAGTGTAGGTCAGTATTATGGAGGCAGACAAATAATATGGATCTTTCTGGGCTTAAAATAGTCTGTTAATCTCTGATTCTCCATTTTTGTGACCAAGGCAATAAATTCTTACTGGTTTGTTCCACAGTTTAAGCATCATCTGGCTGGAACAGCAGCATCATTGCCAGCACTCAGACATCTCCCTTAGTGAGTACTTTGCCTGCTTCCACGGTCAGTCTCCAACATTCCATAGGATTATAGAGTGGTTTGGGTTGGAAGGGACCTTCAGGATCATCTAGTTCCAATCCCACGCCATGGGCAGGGACACCTCCCACTAGATAATCTCTCAGCACTGGTGTTTGGCCCTGAAGGTAAAGAAGAGAAGTGATGCAGGTCAGTGTTTGCACCACTCACAGCCAGCAATTGCTTTGAACAAATTTGACCCAACATAATATTAAGTAACACAAGGACTAAGAAGTCATCAAACCACATCCCATGCAACCTCACTTTCTTGCCCCTGTTTTACTGAAAACATGAAAGTTCACCTTGCACCACTCTCAGCTGTGGCATCACCCCAAGAGAAAAAGTTGAAATAGAGAAGCTCAAAAAACAGGCAGAGGGATAGTAAGATTGAGAATCCATGCCTGGCTTTTTATCTCTTTCAGTTATGTCCTGCATTGAAGAGGAGCTGATGAAGACTTCAGCTCCCAGTGAATTTCTGAGCAGAGTTATTACCTCCGGTGCCTGGAGCAAAAGCACCCCTTGGGATATCTGACAGGATATAATGTCTGACATGAGAAGTCCTCTCTGTGGCAGATTTAGTCTCTAGAATTTATTGATAATGCACTCTCCTCCCATAAATCACAATTCCACTTCGCTCACTGAGTTGCCTATGCTGCACTCTGCTGACACACACAGAAATACAAACCTCCCATCAAAGCAAAAGAGAATGTAAAATAGGTTTTGATAAACAAAGAGAGACTTCAGAAGAGGGAAAAAAGGATTGTTCTACCTTTCAAATGAACTCTCTGAAACACAGAGAGTGAGAGAGATGTAAAGAGGTGAGGATGCAGGGAGTCAGTCTGGCAGATCCTCCTCTCTGCAGCCCAACAAACTCAAGCAGTGCAAGGTCACCCTGCAGAGATCTCCCCCTCCTCTGCCCCACAGAGATACACAGTGAAATGTCTCTCTGACCTTCAGGACAATGTTCTTTGCTTGAAGACAGGGTGGGTGTGATCCCACTGCCTGGTGGAAGCATCATGTCAGATGCAGTCCTTCCTGCTCAGGGCAGAGGAACAGGCACCTACAGGGCAAGACATTTAAATTAAGGTGGATGAATTGCCCCTAAAAGCACTTGTTTGTCTCCCTGGACTATGGTGGGAGGTTGGGATCATGTATTGGGCAGGGGTCTCTGCAGGGCAGCTGAGTCCTGACTTCACAGTCAGTGAGTGAAACTTTTCAGGGAAAACCCTGCAGGAGAAATAGCTTCTGCTCCATCCAGATGAGCTTGGATTTGCTGCCCACTTCTGTCAGTTGGCTGAAATGGAGTTGAAATCAAGCTGGACCTTCTGCAGCTCTCCCAGTTTAGACTGGTGGGTGCAGGAAGGAACAGTGAGAGGATAGGAAGGAGGGGGATAGGGGGATACTGAATTTACAGAGTGACAGCCCATGTGTAATAAGGACGATGGGAGTAAAATAGAAGTCCTGGTCTGTGCCCAGTTCCCCATACGGCAAAACACCTGAAGCTGTGCATCATCCTGCAGGTCCCAATGTTCACCCAGCAGTGAGATGTCAAGAGATTGGCTCCTTACACTGACCCAGTCCCCCTCAGGGCCACCCAGTCCCTCTGCCTCCCCAGCTGGGTGCAACTCAGGTCTCTCATCTAAGGTATAGATGGGATGTTAGAAACAAGTTCTTCCCCACGAAGGTGGTGAGACACCAGTTTGCCCAGAGAGCTGGTGGAGACTCCATCAAGCCTGGAGACATCCAAGCCCAGGCTTGCTGAGGCTCTGATCAACATCATCTTGTGCAGGGTGTCCCTGTCACCACAGGGGGTGGCACTAGATGACCTCTGAAGGTCCTTTCTAACCCAATACATTGTCTGATTCTCTGATTTAAGGCCACTGCATACAGCTCAGATGTCTGATCTGAGGTGGCACTGTGGCTACCTCGTAGAGTCCTGTTAGCTCATCTGTTTTACAGCTCAGAGTTTTACTGCTCTCTGGGACCACCCACACCTTTCTTGGCTTCTTCTTTTTACTGAGGAGTATAAATTTTTGTAAACAGAACTCAGCAGAACAGTCAGAGCAGTTTGAGTCCTCCCCAAACTGTTCATAGCAGAGCCAGGGCAGATTCAGCCCATTTAGGGGACATTCTCTCTCCTTTCCTCCCACCCCAGCCCTTGTGCAGAGCCCAGGATGTGGCAGGGACTCCCCAGCCCTCAGTGAGACGTTTCTGCAGCTGGAATCCCAGACAAAGAGCCCAGTCTGAAGGAGAAGAGGCTGCACTGATGTGTCCTGGCATCTCAGCTCCCACTGAATCACCATTTCCCCCTTGCAGGCTGCTCTAAATCAAACCTGAGTTAAGAGCTGGCAGAGGAGCAGAGTTTCATGCATTAATTCCCTGGGCAAAGGGATGTCAAATTAATAGTCCTCCTTCCTCCACCTGCCCAGCTCAGCCAGCCCCTCCATCCCTGCAGCACCCAGGAGCCTCCAACCCAGGGCAGGGTGTGCAGGAGCTGGAGCTGGGCACACATGGATGAGACACCAAATCCCTGTCCCCTCCATGTGATGGCTCTGTGTGGGCAAGGAGCTGCTGTCTGTGCCAGATGGGAGCTTCAGAGCCACCAGGATGGTGCCATGACCAGGGTCAGGGCTATTTTGATGTCTGGAAGGGGCTGTAATTATAGTGCTGGGAAGGCTGGGAGCTGCCAGATTCCATAAAGGAATGACGTGGTGGAGGAGAGACAAGGTTCTTGGTTGCTTCCCTCAGGGCCAAAGGAAGGAAGAGCAGGTTTAAGGTCATAACTGAGCCCCAGGAATTGTGGAAAAATACATAATTAGTCTCAGGAAAAGACAAACAAGGCTGGTTGGTGTTTATTGCACCCACTCCTGCTCCCGTCCTTGCAGCACTGTGGTGTTTTGGTTGAGCTTCAGGCACCAGAGTGGCTGATGAATGTCCTGTCCAAGATGAGATGCTGAGGAAGCCCCATGTCTCATCCCAGCTTGGTGTCTCTGGTGGCAGAGCTCAGGTAAGTACTTAATTCTCTGTGTCCTGCCCTATTCCTCTCTGCTCCCTGCAGAAATTGATCTGGGCTGCTCCTCAGCAGCACAGGATTTCCAGCAGCATTCCCTGCTTCTTCTTGCCTGGGCAGAATCCCACAGCCTGAGAAACGCTTGGTTGGAGCATCTCAGAGCAGTGGGGGGTCCTGTGTGGGGTAGGATGAGCAGTGACAGTACCCCAGCACTCAACTAAGCCAAGTGGCCTTGGGAGGGTCACTGTGCAACCTGCTGCCTCAGTTTCCCCTTACGGAAGATGGGAAAAGCAGCACAGAGCCTCTCTCTCAGCATCTTTGATGAAGACAGCAAAGGGTTGAGGCACCATCCCTGGAGGAGGGTAGACATGGAGCTTAGAGATAGGATTAAGGGATAGTTCCTCTCAGAGTTAGGTTGATGGTTGGACTCAATGATCTGAAAAGTCCCTTCCAACCTGGGCAATCCTATGGTTCTATGATTCTGTGAAGTAGATTCCTCATTGCCACTAATGATGCACATCCTGAGACTGTCTGCAGCAGCTTTCCCCCACACTCTTGGAGCTCCTGGCTGCCCTGGAGATCCCATGCCCCACATCACACCTCCACAACTCCTGTGCTTCAGCAGCTTCTCCTCCTTTTCAGGGGCTCAGTGGGTCGTGTTACCTTTATTTTCTTTCCCTTTGCCTCTGGAGATTCCTTCCCTCTCCAAATCCCTGCTGCTGGTTCCAGTTTGGGCAGCCTGGTGCCCCTTCCCTCCCCTCCCAAGGGCTGGCTGGTCCCTGGGCACATCAAGAGTCAGATCAGTCAGTGATTCTTCTCCAGATCTTCCTGCCAGGGAGAGAGGGAGTTTATTATTCTTTTTTTTTTCCCCTATAGTTATGCAAACATTCACCCACACACTGCTTTTTGGGGTTTTTTTTTGTTTTGGGGTTTTGTTTGGTTTTGGTTTTTGGTTATTGTTTATTTTAATTTAAGAAATAGAAGAGAGCTGGGAACCAGTATATGATGTGACAGAGCACTGGAGGAGCTTTACAAGCCCCATTTTGGTCTCTTTGCTCTAACACTATTCCTCAAGCAGGGATCAATGAGGGAAAACCAGAGACACTATAAACAAAATAATGCCAGTCCTGCTGAAATCAGATACACTGCTTACCCTATAATTTTATCCAAGGCTGATCCAGGCCAAATTTATCCCAGATGTAACTCCAGTAACAGCAGTAAACGTTGCACCAGAGCAGAACTCAGCTAATTTTCTCTTCCTTACTGCCAAGAAGTTGATGGAAACTGCAAAAGTGTCTGCTGCACAAGTTTTGGAGAAGACAGGAATGCACAGCAAGCCCCCTCTCCCTGTTCACCAGGGCTACCAGGCTTCATTCCACTCTTTCTTACAAGTTATGAAACATATTCATGGTTTGAAATCAGAAAGGAAAAGGAATCCAATTTTTTGCTTTATTAACCTCTTTTTTGTTTATCCTGGTAATAAAATTATTTGATTGTGCGATGAAATCTTGATATAAATTTCCTTTATCTCCAGGAGCCAGGAGGCAAAGGCTCCAGTGGTTCTCTGAGTTGGTTTCCCAGTAGAAGCTTCGGACTGAAGGACACAGATCACTGCTCTATGGCCAGCTTGGCTTCTGGAGTGGCTCCGAAAGCTCTTGAGCTCACCCAGTGATTGCTCTGCTTTTCTCTCACAGCAATTACAGTCCCTGCATTTAATTTCAATGGAAACCTTAGTGTTTTAGCCCTTGCCCATGTGGCTGAGTGCTCATCTCTGGATCCTGTTTCCAGCCCTGGGGAGGCCTGGCTTTGATGACCTAGTCTGATTACAGCAGCTTCCACAGCTTTAAACAAACTTGCTCCAGGGCAGAAGGGAGCTTCTCCTCTCACCAGGACTCTCCAGCTGGACCTGTCCCCATGAGATGCTGCCCAGGGTTTTCATCCTGACCAAGAGGTAGGTCTAAAGAAAGTTTTTTGTTCTCATCTGCATAGGGCTCTCTCATAAAAATGCTGAACCTTCTTCTGCCAAAACACTGTGGATTTTTGGTTTCTCTTCCCTCATGTCATGGTCCCTGTGAGCCAGACCTTCAGTGCATACTTCAGGGGCTTTTGCTTCTTCAACTCCTGCAGACTTTGGGGCACTTCTCCCTCCAGCACCCGCAGCTCTCCCACAGCCCTGCTCTTAAACAAACAAGACTTATGGAAATTAGCATATTATTTATAATCAATAACAGCCATTATTAAGAGCTCAAATAAAATCTCTAGATGGCCCTTTTTTGGGCCAGTCTAAAAGCAATGTAGCATCCTATTCTTCTAGAAACTGTTTTGCCATTCAGCATGGAGAACAAGGCAGGCAGCATTCCAGATCCCAAATCACCCACTTTAACTGCTCTTACCTGCTTAACATTGATTGGATCAGGAAAGCTCTATGTTCCCTTCTTTCTGCACTTCCCAAACCCCAAAATTAACCTCCTCATGCCTTTATAAAGCACTGAGAGAGACTGGATTGTAATTCAGACAGGAGGAAGCTTTTGCAAAAGAAGTTTTTGCCAAGTATCTGAATTTAGAAAAGTTTTGTCTATCCTGGGGCTGCTCCTTTGCTATTTGGAGTGCAAACAAAGCAAAGATTTGAGATGTTGAGGATCTGGTTGCACACTCCAAGGGACAGAGCTACTGCTACTGTTGGGATTTGGGGGAATCCATCCCCAAGACACTGCCAGCCTTGGAGTTGCAGAAAGAGATCCCTACAGCCCTGGCTTTGTACAGAGGGGTTCTCCTGTAAGGAGGTGACTTGCAGGACTGAGACCTCTTGGGACACTGGAGCAGCAGCCTCTCCTCTCCAGGACCAGCCTGTTTCCTCCTTTGCATCTGCCTCCAAATCCAACACTGAACTGGCAAGTGAAGGGGACAACCATCAGTGTCACCTGCTCCAAATTCTTCAGATTCCCTTTCTTTTCAATCGCCAAATTTCTTATTTATGTTGCACAAAAAAAAAAAAAAGAATTGTTGGTATTTTGCTGCCTTGTTTTCTGTCTGATAAATGGAAAGGTGCTAAGAGAGAGTAGTGGCCATGTAAAGCCACCAGCCCTGGTTAGCCTCAGATCTCCTTGCTCTCCATCTCAAATGCTGATGCTTCTTCACATCAGTTTCTCCTCAGATCCTCAGATACCTGACAAAGTGGTGGCTTCAAAAGACACCATGCTGGAATAATATAATCACCTTGGTTGGAAGGGACCTTTCAGATCATTGAGTCCAACCATCAACCTGATGCTGACAACAACCAGCCCTAAAACATGTTTCTATGTCTACCTATCTCTTTAAATACATTACTTGACGTGTCAACCGCTATTCAGTGGTATCTCAACCAATTCTCTGGCAGCCCGGTCCTATGCTTCGTAATCTTTTCACTGTAATTTTTTTCCCCCTACTATATAATCTAAGAAATATCTTATTTGAAGAAAGAGCTGCACTTTCTAGAACATTTTTACCCTTTTATAGCAAGATGATTATCTTTCTCAGGTAGCTAAATGCTCATCAATAGATCTTGGTAAGGGATTTCCTTTAATATACCTTTTTAGGTTCCATTTCCTCTCTTATTGTTCTCTTCATTGGCCCTCTGAACACTATTAAAACTAGCTAAGAGGGTAGATTCAGGCTAGATATAAGAAAGAAATGTAGAAGTAAGTTGGAAAAGCCTACAGATTCTCCCTGGATGCAAAACACATCCCTCTGCTGAGGCACATCCAAAGAGCACATCTGAATATGGAAGAAGAGAGGATTTCCTCAAACTAACCTCACAGAATCATAGAATAGTTTGGGTTGGAAGAGAAATTAAAGATCATCCAGTTCCAACCCCCCTGCCATGGGCAGGGACAACTCCCACTACACCAGGTTTCTCAATGCCTCATCCAGCCTGGCCTTAACACCTGCAGGGATTGAGGGGGCATCCACAGCCTCTCTGGGCAACCTCTTCCACTGTCTCACCACCCTCACAGCAAAGAATTTCTTTCTTCTCTCCAGCCTGAATCTCCCCTCTTCCCATTTGCATCCATTACTCCCAGTCCTGCCATCAAAAGCTGCATCTGTAAATGATTAATCAAGAGCAGAGAGAAGCACCAAAGGTGGGATGGTGAACAAAGGCTCAATTGACACTGTGGAAGCTGAGGAAGATACGGAAGGCTCCCTTCTCATTTATTTATCCCCTTTGAGTTGTGTTACCCTGATCTGCTGCTTCCAGTTACGGCCGCGCCCCCACGGGCTGCTGTTACGTGATTTTGTTTTCAGATTGTTGCAGATAAAGTTACTTCATTATTAATAAATATGCACCGCACATAGCCATGAATATTGAAAATATGTGTGTACCTGAACCAGAGGGAAGTGTTAATAGTTAAGTCAAACTAAATCCATGATGGAGATGAGTGACTATTTCTATGACCCTATTTGCAGTTAAGCCACATTCAATGGTGGGGGGAAATAGTGAGGTTTCATAGTAATCGAATGAAGCCAGTTGTGGACGAACCCTCAATGCCTGGAGGTGTTCAAGGTCAGGCTGGATAAGGCATTGAGAAACCTGGTGTAGTGGGAGGCGATGATGATCCTGATGATCTTGAATGACTAGATGATCTTGAATGTCCTTTCCAACCCAAACCATTCTGTGATCCTATGAACCCCCACAAAGGCATCACTTGTGGATTGCTTTGCTTGCCTAAAATACAAATTCCAGCAGAAGGGAATGCGAGATGTGTTCATATGGCTGCACAGCTCTCCTCTGAGCCTAAAATTGTTTTATCATGTCGTGTTTATCTCCTTGACATCTTCCACTGGGGGCCTTGCAGGGAAATCCTGGCTGTGCACGGAGCCCCTTTGTGTCCACGTCTACCCCCCAGGCAGTCCCTCATGTTTGCTGCAGCCTTGTTTGGCTTTTCTGCTGAGCAAACACTTAATCAATGCTTATCTTGTAGGAGCTGAACTCATTCACAGGTAGGGTGTGTGTCACTCAGGGCTGGCTCCAGGCTGAGAGCTGAGATGTCTTTGCTCTCTCTGTACCACAGGAGGGAGTTGAGCTCCTGGAGATGCTGCCCTAGCTCAGTTTGTTCCTCATACTGATGGATTCCATCAGCAACTACAGATATTTTTACTTTGTGCTGTATTGAAAGGGTTTTGTTGTTGGGGTTTTTTTTGCTATTAAATGCTCACAGTGAAATGCTTGCAAGCAATCTGCAGACAAAGAACTACTCCCTGTAATTATCCACTGAATAAATCTGAATAATGAATACATTCACAAAAAAGTCACTATCTATTTGTGAACAATCAGCTGAAAGAAATAGAGGTGACATCCCTCAGCTAAATAATTCATTTGTGAGTTCTTTGTCCAGCTTTGCTTCTTACAGACCTTGTGTGAAATGAGATGGAAGCTGAGATGAAAAATTTGCTTGAAAAGGAGGGAATTTTTCCACCTTACAAAGATGAATTTATCCCACTATCATAATTATTATTTATTACCAGTGATTTCAGCAGTGGGGGGAATTTCCCTGGAATTTTTTCACTTTATGCATCAAACCATGTTTTATTCCTAACATGTACTCAATTGTAGGTTGTTAAACTGCAATCAAAAGCACTCAGGAGGAATGGATCTGTCCCTGCTACCAAATTTGTACTGACATCTTTATCCACTGGAAATGGAGTGCCCAGGTAACTACTAATTACTCCAGCATTTACTGCCATTACTGTCAATATAATTAACACATTGCAGAATGAACATGAGACTGGCACCACAAAATGATCATCCCCAGCATTTGGACAGCCATCTTTCATGAAAACATTTATAAAGCTGCCTAATTATTTTTCAATCAAATGAACAGGAAAAAAATGTTTACATTGCAGGGGAATCTCTAGAACTGTAAAGAAATGGTTTCTGGCATCAAAAATGATAAATGTTTCCATATGTCCTTTTCTTGAATACAGCAAATCCCCCCCGTGGCTCTTCTGCAGGTATTTTTTGGGGGTTTTTTTAAAGAAAATACTGGTAAATTTTTAATTGATTTTTAGAAAAAAAAAGTGAGACCTTCTTTTCAATAAAAATGCAGAGTGGAAGAAGGGAGATTCAGGCTGGAGAGAAGAAAGAAGTTAGTTGTTGTGAGGGTGGTGAGACAGTGGAAGAGGTTGCCCAGAGAGGCTGTGGATGCCCCCTCAATCCCTGGAGGTGTTTAAGGCCAGGCTGGATGAGGCACTGAGCAACCTGGTGTGGTGGGAGGTGTCCCTACCCATGGCAGGGGGGTTGGAACTAGATGATCTTTAGGGTCTCTTCCAACCCAAACCATTGTATAATTCTATGAAGGAGGAAGCAGATGGAGGCTGGGGACCAAGGTTTGCAGCATTTTGGCACATTTCTTTCTAGAATCTACTATTTTGAACTAAATTATGAAGCTCTACTTTTCCCCTCCAAAAGCTCAGCTTAGACAGCCCAAAGTAACTCCTGTGAAACACTTGCAGGACACAGCAGAAAGGGGATTCTGAAAAGGTTTCCCAAAGCCTGCAGCTGTGAGCCAGTGGCAGCATGAGGAAAAGCCCTCCATCACCCCAATGCACAGGAAAGAGAAGGTAAGGTGACTCTCCTTGGGTGGGTTTTTGCGCTGGTGCTTTCATTGAAGAGCCCCAGGCCTTCAAAGCCTGTCCTTCTCTACCTGCTGCTGCTTTGGCTGTGGGGAAGGAAAGGACTTGAGGACAACAGGGCTCAAAGGGAGCTGATGGACCCACCTCAGCCATGGGCACTTCACATTTTGTGCTTGCCCAGTTTTCTCTGGAGGATCTTGATCTTTTTCATCTGCTCTTTCACTCCTCAAGTCCCTGAAAAGAAGGTTAGAGAGTGAAGCCCATGGAAATCCTCTTCCCTCTCACTCCTAGTGCCAATGTCAGCCCATGTGCAGAATGAGGGCCAGCTGGAGCATGTCATGGGGCAATCCCATCCAACCACCTGGAAAATAACACAAAACTGGAGTACTTTAGATGTGCCACAGCAGATGCCTCCAGGGAAACAACAAAATAAAAGCCATCCAGCTTGTTCTTGTGGAGCCAGTAAACCACCACAGCTGCTGTGGCAGGTATTTCCAACTGGAAATTTTTATGTTTGATGGTCACCAGCCTTCAGCATTTGACAAGGGGCTGTTAAAGCCTCTTGATCAGTAAATCACTTCTCTTCCTATCAATAATCTTATAATACCTGCAGAAATGCCTAATGTTAAGACCCCACTTTATTACTACAATAATGGATCTAATTTGTAAAACATATAAAGTGAGGCCATAACTGTACTAGAGGGAGATGGATGTGACCTCACTCTGTCTGTATCATTTTCTGAATGGTTTTATGCACATATTTTGAGCAGGAGAGGGATCCAAAGCAATCCCACTTGCAAGACTGTTGATCCTAGGGAGGTTTCTGAAAAGGAGCCCAAGGTGATCAGGGCAATGCAGTGAGAAAAAGAACAGTCTCAACTTTGTGTTTATGCCTATAAATATGGGGATGTTTGGCCACGATTTACTCTGCTCAGCCCCTTGCCAGTTGCCAGGAAAAGCCCTGCTTTCCAACTGCACAATCAGTGTTATCACTGGGAGCTATTTTTGGCTCCTGAGTACATTTCAAGTAACATCACCCTTCCCCAACTAGCACCATTTGGAGGGTGGAAACTCCTCTTTCTCCTCCTCTGACACTTGCTGCTGCTCCCTCCTCACTGCACAGACATCTCCAGGAGCTCTCCCTTCTTCTTTCCTTTCTCCTTGAGCTTTCCAACCAAAGCTGGGTGGGGGAGGCTCCATGTTAGCATCCAGAGTACATGTCCCAGATATGTCCAGCCCCACCTTCTGACCCTGGCGTGGAGGAGCTGCAGGTAAGTCATCTCTTGGTTAGTGACAAACTCCTCCTGTCCAAAACCCACAGCCTTTCACAAATGCCTTGTTTTTGAGGGCATATTTTTTAACTTTGGTAGTTTTCCTAGTCTTGTCACAGGAGGTTAACGCTGGGTTTCTGGCTGAGGGAAAGAAAAATTTTTTCCTGCCTCTGTGTAGCTTTGATTTCTACAGGTTGTTAAAGCTGAGTAAATATTGTTTGGTGCCTTTTCCTTTTTAAGGTCTTCTTTGGCCAGCTGCTGCCCAGCCAGCTGCCCATTAAATGGTTTTCTCTCCTGATGTGTTGCAACTCTCAGGTGTCTGGAAAAGCTCATGTGGACAAGAGCCACACTTGGAGCTAAAAAATCTCTTTAAACACAAGGTTGAAAGTCCTTGGCTTTGCCATGGAGCCAGAGTCAGAACAACTGCTGGTGTGAGCTGGGCATCTCCTGCTGCCTCTCCTAAACGTGTTTCATTTTACACGGACTAATTAAATATTGATTATGGCAGAGTGTGTGTGTGTGTGGTTACAGCAGAGTGCTTGGGGTACTCACCTGGCAGCTGAGAGACCCTGCTCCCATCAATATTTAAGTGTTTCTCATGAAGTATTCATTGGGGCAAGGACAGGAGAAGGCTTCTCCCACAGCCCCAGGGGAGTACCCAAACTCTGCTCTGCAAAGTCATTCTTTCTTTCTTTATCTTGATGAATATTTAATTATTCAAGGCCCGACAAAGAGGTTTCAGTGGCAGAGGCTGAGATTCCCTGCTGCCACGTGTGCACCAGCATGGTGAGAGATGTGGATTTATATTCCCTTCATCTTAGAAGTTGAAGCCAGGTCCCCCATGCCTTGGGGAGGTCTTCCAGCTTCTGAGCTGCAGACTGGAAAACACAGAGCTCCAGCACACACTGTCTCTGGCTGTGAGACAGAGGTGGTGTGGATGCTTCTCTGACCTTGAACCCAGAGAAATCATCTTAAGCAGTGAAAAAAATGATTTAAATAAATCACTCAGGAAAAAGTATCAAAGTAGAAGGTATTCTTCACCCCATAGCAGTCCCTGCTGGCTGTATCACACTCTTTTCTGAGAGGATCTCGAGTGTGATGCACGGGGAAACTTTACTTTTCCTGTGGCTCTCACACCCCTAGCATGCAAGGGATGCCCCAAGGGGCAGGTGTGGGATGGTAAGTGTGGGGAAAGCATCGAAAGAGAAGAGGTATAGGGCAATGGCATTTAAGCCTAAAAATGGGAAAAAATAATGGGCACAGAGGAGCAGAAAGATCAAAGCAGGAAGGAAAACATCAAGGAAGATGTGGGAAATGACACACAAGGGGGGAAAATCGCAGCAGGGACAGTGAGATGGTGACTGGCAGGACCAAAGAAATCACAGCAGAAATAATAGCTTTTACCCAGCAGAGGAAGGGAAGGGAAGGGAGAGACTTTGATCTTAAAGTACAAATATAATGTGGAGAATCTTTGCCACCCACTTACATCTTTGCAAAGCCAAAGATTTGCCATCTGCTCTCCGCTTTCAAAGGACAGTGGGCATTGCTTTGGGTTCATTTGTGGGGGGGATCATTCCTGCACAGAAGGATTTGTTACTATTACTGCAGCTCTGCCTTTTGTCATTTGACAGAATCCACAGCAATCTGATTCTCTTATCAAAGCCAGAGTGTGGCTTCCAGGTGAAAAACAGAGCAAGAATATGATGGTGATGCTGAAGTGCAAACAATCACCTTCCTGTACATCCTGTACATCACAGGATGGTGCCCAAAGCCAGGGCTGCTGCATGGTCTCAGCTGCTGAAATAGCAGCTCTGCATCCAGAGCAGAGATGCTGAGCTCAGAGGAAGATTTCAGAGGTGTTCCCAATGATATAGTTCTTACCTTTCATATTACATTTACGTCCATCTGCCCCAGGGCTGTTGAGCAGCTACCTTCAATAACTGCTCTCTCCAGCTCAGAGAAATCCTCTCTGAGCACTTGGCTGCCCATTACTTTCACCAGCCCTTGTCCTGAGAAGACAGATTTAGAGTAGCAAAGATCTATGACAATGGACAAATATCCATACTGTCTTGCCATAAATATTGCAGTGCCCTGACTATAAATGTCCAAAGAGATGTCTTTCATATCACGTCCTGAGGGGGACAGAGTAAGGCAGCCAGCAGAGCTCAGAGCTTCCCCCAGATGTATTGCTTCACTTTGAATGGCCACATGCTTTGTGTTTCCATCATCTCTTCAGGCAGATGAGAGTGTCTGTCCTCCTTCCATACTAAGGAAAAGGCCACCTGTGGACCCAGCTGTGGGGGAGAAGAGGAAAGCAGAGAGGAGGGTTCGATTTCGGGAGCCAGAAGAAGTCATTGAGCACAGTAGGTTCCAGCTGTGAAGACCCCTCTGTGCCCTTTCTCACCTTAACAGTCCCCCTGTCCCTGATAACCCTCAGTGTGACATGAGCTCAGGCACTTTGCTGTGACCTCTGTCTGCTCCTTGTGCCTTCTCCAGGAGGAGACAGGTTCCAGCTCCACCTCAGGGCTCTTCTACTGGAGATCCCCCGAGTCACCCCTCAGTCACTGGGTCTGAGTGAGCCCCAACCCACAGTAGTACTTCTGCTCATAGCTGAGCGTCTCAAACCAGCCCTACACTCACTCTGGGTCACTGGGATGTACTGGTGGGGAGGGAACCATCCCTTTCATGTCTCTGAGCAGCATGGGGTGCAACAGCAAAGGTCTGAGCCTGGGTGAACCCTCAGGGTTAAAAGCAGACAGGATGTCACCATCTCTGCCAGGGAGGATACCCAAGGGGCAGCAGAGGCACCACTGGGAGCTCACTTTCTCTCTCCTCTGCTGCAAAGAGGCTTTTCCAGGTATGCAACAATAACTTTCTTCTATTTTCCAGCCATTTCCTGCTGTGACTATGTGGTGGGTAAGTCAAAGCCTCCCTCTCTAGCTGTGAGCACTCAGCCCAGTTGCTGTGTGGCTGCTGGGACAGGCTGAGCATCACCTCCCCTCCACCCTATATTCCATACCCCCACTGGCTGCTGCCTTTTCTTCCCACCATAAAGCCCAGGAGTTGCTTTTGAGGTCCTGCTGCAGTGTTTTAAACAAGACATCAGTGGAAACAAAAATGAAATCCCTGAAGCTATTTTTAATTTAAATATAATTAATGTATTTTATGGCAAGGGGATAAGTGCGGGCTTCTCGCTCAGCAGAGCAGGGAGAGCACCCCAAGCAAAACAATAGTTCTCCTGCTGGCTTCCACACCTGGGGAGGAGACAATTCATTTATACGCTGGCAGCAGGGGGGAGATAATAAAAATAATCTGTCGTTTTGGGGGTTTTTTTTTCTTCTTTTTTGTTAGCAAGCATGTTTGAAGTCAGCCAGCCTCACAGCTTCCCCCAAAAATGGGTGTACCTGGGAATTCTTGTGCTGGAGATCATTTTTAGAGGTCAATAGGCTTCTGAGTCCAACAGGAAAGGGGAGATGGACCCACACACAGGCTGAGCCTGGTGCTGGGTGGCCAAAAGGAAGCAAAATATCCCAGTCCAGAGCTTTTCTCAGAAGAGCTTTTCTGACTTTTCTTTTCTGACTGGCAAGGGCCTGGGTGTGCTTCTGCCAACAAACAGCTCAACCAGCAAATCTAAGCATTCAATTTTTGTGTTTGCAATCTAGAAAAGAACACACTGACATTCAAGCACACAGCTGTGGCCTTGTGCAAAGGCTGCTGTTGGTTGTAGCTCATTGATGTTTTAGTGGGTGGGCTTATTCTTATTCCACCTTACTCTTTTTCCCAGTGCCTGGGCTGAGCAAGCTCCCTCTTTAGGAAGGAATAAGAGAAAGCCTTTGGGATCAGTCAGAAATTTCATATGTAAAGCTGCAAGTTCACATTCAAAGGTTGCAAATCACAGAAAAGGGCAGATTTGATAATCTCTTGAGCTTTCCCTAAGTGCAGGTGTGCTCCACAGCCAGGCTCCAACTCAGTCCAGAGCTGCACCTTCTGCCTTGGGAGATCCCACCAGGGAAATACCAGCTTCCAAGTCACAAATGTCAGCAAACAAACAAACAAACAAAAAAAAAGTGAGCCATTCCTTGGCCAAACACCTCCATGTAAACCACTCACAGAATAACATCAAATAAAATTAATAGAAGTTGAAGCTTGACCGTGGATAATTTGCCAACAGAAGGAAGGGCTAAATTCAAAGGAATACATTATTCGCTGCAAATAATTCACTCAGATCTATGATGGGACATTGATTTGGTTTCTGGTTAGCTGTAAAATAACTGCCTATTAACATTTTACCTTTTCCCCATGCTCTTTTTGATACATTATTATGGGTTTCTTGCTCGGTTTTATGAGGTTTTCCCTTCCTCTCTGTACGTCTGTCTGACAGTTTAATTGACTGCTGTGTTTTCCAAGGCTCCTAACAGAGGCTGATTTAAATATGTTACAGATAATATTGGCCCTTCACCCATAATAACACACACCACGTTTTTATCTCCATATTGATTCCCTGCGCAGGGGAGGAAAATAGCTGCACACTCTAGGGTTTCATTGAGGCATGAATATGACTGTTAAATACCCAGGGTTTTATAAAGTAAGGATGTTGGTGAAGGTGGCCAAAGCACTCAGAGCTCAACCAGACTGGATTCCATAGGATACACCCATGCAGGGACTGGGACAAGGGTGTCAGGGAACTGAATTAACTCACACATCAGTGCTCTGCCTCATCTTTGGTGGTTTAAACCTCCTCAAACTATATCTCAAAGGCAGGATAAGAGTTTACAGCATCCTCCTGATGCAAGAGCAAGTGTTGAGTTGAGGCTGTTGTGGTGCAATTAGCACACCCAGCACTTAAGAGAGGTCAAATGTGCCTAACAGCTTCCTAAATATGTCTCTTACTTAATGGAGCCACATCTCCCTGTAATTAGCAGGACCCCAAACAAGCAGAATTAGCAATGGAAAAGACAGAAATGGAGATCTTCTGTCTTTATGAAGTGTTTGTGAGCATGAAATGGTTAGACAAGGTAGCTTAATGCTGTCCTTTGTTTAACCTAACATTTAGCTTCAAGGTGTAAAAAAAGCAATTGCTGGAGGGAAAGCTGAGATGATGGATTAGGTATGTTAATTCCCCTTCTTATTGCATATAATTAAACTCTTTAAATGCTCTGTTTGATCTTTTATGTTCAACCTCTCCATGAAGAGGTGTGGCTCTCACCTAAGTGATGCCCAGGAAGATCTCACACCCCGATCCCACTGTTTCTGCTGTGCCCAGACAAGTGGCACAAAGACATAGAATCACAGAATGCTTTGGGGTTGGAAGGAATCTTAAAGATCATCCAGTTCCAACCCCCCTGCCATGGGCAGGGACACCTCCCATCACACCAGGTTGCTCAGTGCCTCATCCAGCCTGGCCTTAAACACCTCCAGGGAGGGATCAGCGAGGAGGGGAGCAAATTTGGGAAGTGCTGAAGATGACAGTAAAATAATGTTGCTTTCTTTTTAATCCTCATCGCCCTTCCGTAGATGACAGGTCATCACCCAGGGTGCCCGTGCTGCTGTGGCTGGTGCTGTGCCTGGTGCTGGTCCTGCTGGTGAGTCTCTGCTACTCCAGCCTGAGGCAAGATGTCAAAGTCCTGGAGGAATTCCAGTCTTGGCTGGTTATCTTCTCTCTGCAGCTCAGACACGTTGCTCACAAGTGCTGGACTTGGCTTATGAGGCAGTAGCAACCTCCTCCTGACTGACAGCACTGCTCACCAGCATATGGTGCTGCACAGCCCCCACTCTGCTCTGGACACGTGTGGGCACCACCTCAGCTGCCACCTTGAAAGACAAGAAAACCACCTCTATTTTGCACTGTCCTGCAGCCACTTCTTTGTTCTTCTTTGAGGTTTTTTTCCCCATTAAAAGGCAGCGTCATTAGAGTCCTGAGGTCCCTCCAAGCTCATGCTCCATCATCCTCAACAGCAAACCTGTATTTTGTCCCCCAAAGAGCTTAGAAGCTGATGGAATGAGAAGCAGAAGGAGAAACACTCTGATCTGTGCAGGCAGCAGCAAACTCAGAATAAAAGTCCTCTGAGTCTCAGGTCAAGGCTTTAAACATCAAACCATCTTTCTCCTGGAGTCCCCTGTGAGCTATTCTGCAAAAAAGTTAAAATAAAGTTGAGCTATTGCACAAACACTGCTCTGGTGGCCAAAGGCTTGGCGAGCTGCTATATTTATACACCTGAAAATATTATTATTGTTATTATTAAAATCTTGGCAAATGGCTTTCCTGTTTCCCTTCATCCATTTTTTCCCCTCTGTGGGCACAAGCTGCTTCTTAATGTTTCATTTGAATCCCAGGTGTGAAGAAAGTACAAAATCTCATTTAAACAATAAACAGTTTATTTGCCTGATGTAATAAAAAAGCAGCACTGAACCCTGGGCTAATTAGCAAATCAGTGCCCCAGGCACCCTGGGTTTGATTCAGTCCATAAACCCCAGGCACTGGGCTCACAGGATTTATGGCACTGGTTGTCTTTTGGTGGCTGGGGGTTGAGGGCTGTGTATGGTGGTGACACAGTTTCTGAAGGGGTAGGAGGCAAAGCCCCTTCATCCCTCCATTGCCCCACCAGAGTGTGCACCCTTCTGAAAGGACTCCTTGGAGTGGAGATGAGGCAATGGGTGGGGGACCTCAAAGACCACCTAATTCCAACCCCCTGCCCAGAGCAGAGACACCTCCTAAAAACCCAGGTTGCTCCAAGCCCCATCCAACTTGACCCTGAACCCCTCCAGGGATGGGGCATCCACAACTTCTCCAGGCAACAGGAGTCAGGAGCTCTCACCATCACAGAGTCAACCCTATTTCCAGAGGGCAGTGAGTTCTGTTTTAAATTTAAGGGGCTGGAAGAGGGAATGCTGGAGGTCAGAACTCTTTCAGCAACTTCTGAAGCAGCCAGCACACAGCAGGGCTTCCCAGGAGCAGTGTTTGGGGTGGCAGGAGCCAAAGGGTCAGAAGAGAGTAGGAGGAGGTCTGTAGCAATGGGCTGGTGAGGAGCCCTGAGGGTATGATAGCTGCATGACATCCCTGATGCAGTATGAGATGAATGCACAGCAGAGATCAGCAGACCAAGGCTATGAGGGTAGGTGTTGCTCTGATGGAGCTCAGACACCCCAGCAGAGGAGAAGAGGGCACTGCCAACAGCCTCTCCCCACATCAGCAGCACCCTGGCAGAAGCAGCCTGACCCACACCATCAGAGGAGACAGAAAAGGACACGGGGAGTTGACTCTGGATGTTTTTGCATTAACCTTCTAATGGACTCAGCATCAGCACTGGGAAAAGGCAGCCCCAGAGACCCCATTCCTTCATCTCCCCAGCTCTGTTACAAGTTGATGGAGCAGGAGAAGCCCCACAGCAGGCATTCTCATTGCAATTTCTGCCTCTTGTTGCTTGGGAGCAAACAAAAGATCTGTCAGCCTGTCTTCAAGGGATAACTCAGGAACCTCTGAGAAATAACAGTGGGGACTTGGTGCTTATCAATTCTTTGCTCCAAGAGGACTGCTGGAAATCTTCAAGTCCATGTCTTCAGGGAAAGGCTGATGGTACATGAAGAAAACTGACCAGTTGACATTTAGAAAATGAACCTGCCCATGTGGTCCCTCTTTACATTGAGGTTTGAGCTGTTTTTTAGCTGCCTCCTGACATGGGAGCACCTTCTCCTTGCCTTCTGTGGCATCAGGCTTCTCTGCTGGAGAGTGGTACCAAGGCAGTTTAGGATGGTTGACCATAAAGAATCAGCAACCCATAGAATGTGGTGAGTTGGAAGAGCCCTTCCAAGGCCATCTAGTGCCACCCCCTGCAGTGACAGGGACATCCTGTACTAGATGACGTTGCTCAGAGCCTCATCCTGGCCTTGGATGTCTCTGTGACCCTACAAGCTGTGACATGGAGGTGCTGGGGAATGGTTACCCAAACTGGGAGGCTACCACTCATGCTGGTGACATGAGTCACCATCTTTCATTGTGACAACTTCAATTCACCTTCTGAAGAAGAGGCTGAGGAACACCAGCTTTTCAAAGAATTTATTGGGATATATCACCAAATCAGAAAAAGCCAATGCACCGTCCAGCAAAAAGCATGGATGTATAAAACACATGGACTCAGCAGCACTAGAGAGCATCACTTGTACCCAACCCAGCCCAGCTCCTCATGGAGCCAAAGGAAACCTTGTCAGAGGCTCCATCAGCAGGAGGAGTGGACTCAGGTTTTTTTTGCCTGGTGTATACAAGGGGCTATATGAAAACGCTAATAAGAAGCTTTCCCTTTTGAGGCTGTATCAAAGCAATAATAAACCTCACCCCCATCCTGTTTCTGTCAAACACAAATAATTAAAGTTCCAAATGAGCAGCCACTGCACTGCAAAATAGCTCCAGACCACAGGAGATGATGCTGAGAGCAGAGCAGGCTGTACTTCCAGCACAGATACAGCCTCACAACAGCCAGGGCTCTGCCTCTCTCTTCTTGAGCTAATGATGGAAGGGTTGAGTATTGTCCCCAGTTATTGTCATCCTGGGGTCCTCTCTAGCAGCAGAAGGAACTTTTGGCATCTCCCAGGGGCTGTGTGTTAACAGGGAGACAACTGGCACGTTTTGAAGGCAAATGCTGAGCACTGATCTAACAAAAGCAGCAACCTAGCAAGTGGAAAGGGTTAACTGAAAGAGCTCCAGGAGGACCTGCTGTGTTTCAGACACAAACTCTTGGGCTTCACGGTGTTAAGAGGGGAATTGCCTTCTACCAGAAGGAGGGAGGAGGAAGAGCTCTGGACTGTATCATGTGGGACACCACCACAGACAGTTTTCAAACATCTCCTTGGCTGATGAACTATGGTTTAATCTAAAAATCATCAAGGAAGCTCCACCAGGTTCCTTGAGGGACTGCTGGCACCAGCGCTGGAATAACATGTCACTGGGATCAGGCCTGGCATGTGTCAAGGGAAGGATTTGATGTCACATCTCAGAGATCCTAAGGGAGAACAGGGAAAATCTGACATCCTTTTTCTTACTTTTAGACCATAGGTAAGGTTTTCCATAGAAACTATGATTGCTCCCACATTCATAAATGTTCCTCAGAATCTGTACACAATCTGGAGGTGAACTTGCCCAGATTTAGGGGGAAATGAGGGGAAAATAAAGCAGATAAAGAACAGTTTTGTGTTGCAGCTGTTTACTTGAGTGAGAAATCACCCAGGAGTTCAACAGCAACTCTTCATTCCCACCTCTGGCAGATGTCTCAGTCCTCACTTCACATCACAGTAGAGAGTGAAGGGAGAAGAAAAACTTCTCAAACAGGCTTTCCAGCAAAGGTAAATAATTTAGGCCATTTCAGTGAGCAGCTCTTCCTGCCACGTACTTCATCTCATCGATAAACACCAGAACCAGGAGGCTACAACACTGTGACTTGGGAATTTGGAGGCATGTAAAACAGTGTTTGAGGGAAACTCAGAGTGTCCCAGTGGGGAGGAGGAGGTGAGACCCTGTGGGTACCTGCCAGCAGGGAGGGCTGGGGAAGGGCCAGCGCAGGCATTTTAACAAAGACCTCATTGCTTTCTGCTCCCCTTGTGAAATGCACATCTTCAGGTAACACAGAACTTTCCACATCTAGTATTTCATTTTGCTGTTTTGGTGAGAAAAAAAAAATAGGGAAAAACAAAGTAGGGGGGGGAAATAAAGAAAAATAGGGAAAAAAACCCCACCCCTCAAACAAAATAGTCTGACTAATCAAAAGGGCTATTGGCATGGACCTTCTTGGAGGCTTCTTGCCCATTTTTTTGGAAGGAGAATCTGAAAGGAAGCTCAGCAGAGTTAAATACTAGTTCTATGAAAAGAGAATTTAGATTCCCTGTTTTTCTTTTCTCTGTCAGGAGGATGGAGCCAGGCTCTTCTCAGTGACCTCCAATGATAGGACAAGGGTCAATGGGTGCAACTGGAACACAGGGGGTTCCACAGAAATAGGAGAAAAAAACTTTTTCACACTTGGGATTAGTCTTCTGGGTTATGGGATCTGCATATCCCAACCTGATCACAGACCTGATGAAGTAGTGGCCAACTGAACTTAACAGCAAAGTCACAGTTGAGATTTATGAAGATAATTCTCCCTTTTCACAGCAAAATCCACCAGGCCTGGGACTCCAGGATGGCCCCACACAGCTGCCTGCTCAGCACCACAGCCGTCCCAGCTCCCTGCTGTGCTCAAGGACATACAGAGATACCTACAATGCAAATGTTTGCTGCCATTTTGCAGACCCTATATGAAATAAACATCACAGTTAAACTCTACAACTGCAAACTAAGCAGTATTCAGCGCTGGGGACCAGCTTGGGTTTGTCACTGCACAAGCATCACTACTTCAGCTAATGCCTGGGGATGCAAAAGGCTCAGCAGCTGCACCTCACAGCCAAGACAAATGTGGGTCATGCCAACATCTGAAAAGAACCAAAACAGACAAAAATCCTCCAACAGCTTCCTGAACGACCTCTGTTTTTTGGTAATGTTACAATTTAAGTGATTGAGGGGAATTCTTTAACACATCTGATACTATGTATCAAGGCTGGAGCAGGACTCTGTTGGAAACGAAATCAAAACCAGAACAGGAGGTTTGTGCCCACACATAGACAAAGCAGAGACAGCAAGAACCTGGCACAGAGCTCCAGGTACCCAGGATAAAGGCAGAATAGGGGCAGCTTCACTGGAAAAATAGTGGAGAGGGACTGGAGCCAGCCCCAATTCCAGCTGTTGTTGCAGAAGGAAATTTTGAAGAAAAAGCTCAACCCCTGTAGCCTGGTCTTGCCAGCACAGCCCTCACTAATGTCCCTTCCCCACTTTGGAGCTGCCAAGAGCAGGTTACAGTCAGTGCAGGGCAGAAAGATTGCTGTGACACATGGGCTCATTTATCCTGTATCCTAATGAAAGTATTTCTGCCAAGAGTTTCTGATGGAGGAAGTGGGTGACTCACAAAAACATCTCCCTTGAGGGAAGGAAAGATCCCACACACTCAACACTCCGATTCAGCTGCTGGATGATAAAACCTAGAGCCTGCCCTGGAAATTTGCTTACACTTTAGATCATGCCACTTTTCTCATCGTGCAAAGAGGTTCGTGAGGATGATCTTCCCAATAACAGCTCCTTCTCATGGATCAGGCTGTCCAGCAGGTCCTCCTGCCTGTAGTTGTGATAAACCTTCAGGAAAGCCAGGATGGTAATTCCCAGCCAAGTCAGCCAGGCAGCCCAGAGACCAAACTGGGGAAGGAGAGAAATGATAAAAAGGTATTGTAAAAGCAAAGTCATCCTTAATGTTGAACATCAGAACCTCATCTGGACTCAAATCCATGAAACCAAACCAAACAGTGAAGTCCTGGCCTTGCTGTTCCTCAACTCTGGCTTAAAAGGAAAAAAAAATCTTCAGGTACTAGAAAAATCTGAATCAAAAAATGTACTAAGCACAGAAATGAAGAAATCCATAAAATCTGAGTGCATCCTTTGAAAAATCTAAAGATTTAAAGAATTGTAAACTTGGAAATAAGAGATATTGACTTGTCCCTTCTTTAGATCTGAAGAATCTAAAGATTTATAGAGCTGTGAACTTCTAAACCACATTTAAAGAAACTGTAAACTTTGCACCCCTTTCCTCAGCACCATTTCACCAATGAAATATTATCTTAAAGGCATTCAGATATCTGCTGCTGCTGAAATATCTCTGTGAATTTAGACAAATTCAGGAAAACTACAAATCATTCTGATGTGTTGGAAGCATCTGAGTGAAGGAAAGGGGATAGAGAATGGGTCTAATCCCTTGTGTTTGTACATTCTGTGTATTTGCCAGATATTCTAACCTTTAATTAAGCTGCTTGTTCTTCCCTTCTAGATTTTTTTCCAGAGTTTGCAGTTCTTAAGTTTAAAGAACAGTAGAGTGTTGTAACATCTACATGTGTCATACTTTGGAGAAGCAATCTATTTTCCACCTTGAGTAACCAGAACAATGGCAGATTCAGGTTTTTACCTGTCCATGTTGAAAACTATCTGATTTGAATTTAAAATGCGAATGTGCCTGCCACATTTGCCTGCTTCAGCACTTGCTGAAGTCAATGGAAACATCCACATTGATTTCAGAGGGTGGTAGTTCAGCCATTCCAAATCAATGAGCAAATAGGAAATGAGCTGGAAGAGAAGGGTTGACCCAGTCCCACCTACCTGGGCAATAGCAAACTGGTCGTAGAAAGCAGAGTTCTCTAAGTTCAGCTCAAGATCTATATCCTGTAACTCTTCACAGCTACTCAAGGAAGGCATTTGGAGGGTGAAAGAGAAAATCATTTCAGAGATTCCAGGCAGGCAAAACAAAGAGAGAGTGAAGCAATGCCTTCAATGTGTCTCAGTCACAACAGGCTGTTCTATCCAAATATATTTAAGCTATTGCAGTGAGGAGGTTACTTTTCTTAAATTAGGCTAAAAAAGCATGTGATTACTTTCTTTTTAAAAAAATTAAGTCTAATTATGCACGTGATAACAGCAGTTTTCCACAGCTGGAAGTAGGATAGCTATTACGAACACATTACACTGGAAACCCACCTCTCCCCCTGCCCCAAACCTCCCCCACACCTCTGCCATCTCCCCAGGCTGCTCCTTTTCCCCATCCATCAAAGAAAGCCCGTGAAACCTCTGTTACCTTTTGACTTCATCAGGAAAAGCCTCAGCAGAAGGGACTGTGTGTTTTTGTTTCAGGTGCTCCAGCAAGGAGGTGATACTCTGAGATGGTAATATAGAGGCTGCCTACAGGTTTTACAAATAACTTGGAACTTTTCCTGGTGTGAATAAAAAGTCCCAGGACTTTGAGGTTGTCTTTCTACCTCTTGGTTGTTTCCTGCAGCCTCTTCTCTCTCCTTTTCAGTGCTGTCGGTCATCTTGGGATCTTACCCGAATATTCGATTAGGTGGTTTGGTTTTTGATTTATTTGTGATTTGTAACTGAGCTTTTAACCGAATATTCGAATAATGGGATTAATCCTTGCAGCCCTAAACAGAACACGCACTGTGGCATTTTACAATACATGACAATGTGCAACAGAAATGTATGCATCAAGCAGCACACCCAGTAAATATCATCCGACATTAAATTCCTCTCTCTTTTTGTTTCCCTGACTGGCAGAAATCCCCCTCAGCCTGGCAGCTTCCCTGTGAGGAGCCCAGCAGTGTGGGACACAGCTATGGGGCCATCTCAGAAGCTCTGGGAGAAAATATCAACCATCTGCACTTCTCATTTAAAAACTGCTTCTCACTCAACAACTCTATCTGGGGCCACCACCTTCATCCCAGCTCATGGCAGGGGCAGGAGGAGAGACTTTCCCAGTGTCATAGGGTGGGACAGCAAGCCAGGAACCCTGATTCCCAGTCCCTAGCCCTGCCCACAGGACCACACTCCCACTTTTCTCAGACCAGTCTCAAATCTAGCTCTCCTTTTGGGGAAAAAAAAAGCAGTTTTTAAACTAGTGCATTTCTTTTACCCATGGTGGGGTGGAACTAGATGATCCTTAATGTCCCTTCCAAGCCAAAACATTCTATGATGGTGACTCTTAAAGAGACCGTGAATTACCATGGAAATACCTTTCTTGGTGGGGGCTTAATTTTTCTTTCCTTATCTGCATTTTTAAAAAATCTATATATGTCTGGTTTTTCACATTAGAAATAGATTCATAGAATAGTCTGGGTTGGAAGGGACCTTAAAGATTATCTAGTTCCAACCTGCCTGCCATGTTTCCTCCCCCTTTGCTCACTACAGCTTGTACCACTATTGCTCATTTGTGCATTTATGGGAGTAAGAAAAAAAAAAAAAAAAAAGGAAGAAAAAGTGTTTTTCGGAACTGACCTGTTGGGCATGCTTCCCTTCTCAGTGATGGCATCACACCACATGTTAAATCCTACACTGACTATAGTGCTGGCAATAAAGGTGATGAACACCACAAAGATGCTGATCAGCAGATTCAGGAAGGCATAAAAGAAGGAGCTGCAATAAAAGAGAAGAAAAATGTAACTCATAAAGAGCTGAAACACAACATCAGCAGTCTCTCTGAGCAGCACACACTGGGCAAACACAAAGCAGCTATCATTTCAAACACCTCTGCTTTAATTAAGGACACCTGATACACTGGAAAGCTGTGGATTATGGTTCTGAGTCACATCATAGAATCATAGAATCATAGAATCATAGAATCATAGAATCATAGAATCATAGAATAGTTTGGGTTGGAAAGGACCTTAAAGATCATCGAGTTCCAACCCCCCTGCCATAGGCAGGGACACCTCCCACTAGACCAGGCTGCCCAGTGCCCTGTCCAGCCTGGTCTTGAACACCTCCAGAGATGGGGCATCCACAACCTCCCTGGGCAACCTGTTCCAGTATTTCACCACCCTCACTGTAAAGAATTTCTTTCTTATGTCTAGTCTAAATCTATCCCCCTCTAATTTATATCCATTGTTTCTAGTCCTCCCATCCCATATTATGTTAAAAATTCCTTCCCCTGCCTTTCTGTAGGACCCCCTCAGGTACTGAGAAGTTACTCTGAGGTCCCCTCTAAGCCTTCTCTCCTTCAGCCTGTCCTCATAGGGCAGTTGCTCCAACCCTTTGATCATCTTCGTGGCCCTTCTCTGGACCCTCTCCAACAGCTCAATGTCCTTCCTGTGTTGAGGGCTCCAGAACTGGACACAGTAACTCCAGGTGGGGTCTCACCAGTGCCGAGTAGAGGGGTAAAATCCCCTCTCTGGACCTGCTGGTCACACTCCTCTTGATGCAACCCAGGATTTGGTTGGTGCCTTCTTGGCTGCGAGTGCACACTGCTGGCTCATGTTGAGTTTGTCATCAACTGACACCCCCAAGTCTTTCTCTTCAGAGCTGCACTCAAGCCACTCTCCACCCAGCCTGTGTCTGTGCTTGGGATTGCTTCGACCCAGGTGCAGGACCTCACACTTGGCCTTGTTGAACTTCATGAAGTTGGCTTGGGCCCACCTCTCAATCCTGTCAAGGTCCCTCTGGATGGCATCCCTTCCTTCAGGTGTATCAACTGCACCACACAGCTTGGTGTCATCTGCAAACTTGCTGAGGGTGCACTCCATCCCACTGTCCATATCTCCTACGAAGATGTTCAATAGCACTGGTCCCAGTACTGAGCCTTGGGGAACACCACTCCTCACTGGTTTCCACTTGGACAATGAGCCATTGACTGCAACCCTTTGAGTTCGACCATTCAACCAGCTCCTTATCCAGCCAGTGCTCCATCCATCAAACCCATTCTTTTCCAGTTTGGAGACCAGGAGACCAGGATGTAATTGATTTGGGAGCTTGATTTTTTCCTATCATCATAATAGGATGGGGCTTTTGATGATCAGTACTAAGTGGTGATTGTTCATATACGGCGTGGCTTTCATTAGCTGCAATGATGAAAATCACCATTGTTAAAATAAATGCCATTAGCTTGAATTAGGTAGGAACTGCAGCTAAAATTATTTCATGACTAAAGTGATAATTGGGACAAAAATTGCCTGGGAGAGGGAAAGTAAAAATAAAACAACAGAACAGTGTTAGCTATAACCATTTGAAGAGGAGGTAGTGCCACCACAGCACATCAATCTGGGTTATGGGCAATTTGCAGCCCGGCTCAGTGTCTCCTGGGGTTGCTCTGGTCTTATTTCTACCCCATAAACCTCAATTTACTTCAGCCCCACGAGGTCTGCTCTGTGTGGGATGGTTTGGGGTGGAATGCTCACAGGGGTACCTTCAGGCCAAGGAGTTGTCCACTTATCTTCCAGCATCACCACTTTGCTCTCCTTCTCAACTCTACTTAGCGAAAACTGTTCTTATTTTGTCCTTTTCTCTTCCACCTGACCTTGTGATGCTTGAAATTCCTGTCTAAAAATTGTATTTCTGCTCTAGGCTGGAGAAAGGCTGGCAGCAGCTCCAGGGGACAGTCAGGTTGGGGGTAAGAATGAGTGTGAAAAATTGCCCACCAGTGGAACTTGCATGATGCTGGGGACAGAAGGACTGGGCTCACACCAAAGAACAGAAGTCAGTAGTGGACCCATGCCAACCTCATGAAGTTCAACAAGACCAAGCGCAAGGTCCTGCACCTGGACTGGGGCAACCCCAAGCACAGATACAGGTTGGGTGGAGAATGGCTTGAGGGCAGCCCTGGAGAGAAGGATTTGGGAGTGTCAGCGAATGAAAAACTCACCGTGGGCCAGCAGTGTGTGCTTGCAGCCCAGAAGACCAACCAAATCCTGGACTGCATCATGAGAAGTGTAGCCAGCTGGTCAAGAGAGGGGATTTTGCCCCTCTACTGGGCTCTGGTGGAGTTACCCAGCTGGAGTTACTGTGTCAAGTTCTGGAGCCCTCAATAGAGGGAAGGACATTGGCCCTGGCCCCATGGCAGCTCCAGGCTGGGTCCAAGGTGATAGGAGAGGCCACCAGAGAGAGACAACCCCTGGAGATGCTGCCTGGACCATCTGGGCAGCCCATGGATTTGTGTGAGCAGGGATCCAGATGCCAGAGCATCCCTACAGAGCTGCAGGGACTCTGTGCTGCCTCGTAACCAAGCAATGGTTCTTCCCTGCAGTCGGTAGTTGCCATGTCCACCGCTAGAGAGGGATAAAAATGGGGGGGTGGACCTCCAAGGGCTCCCTTCTGCCCCCTCCCACATGCATCTGGGAAGGTTTCTGACATAGCCGGGGGGTGTCTGGGGAAGGTCCCTCTGCAGGGACACGCAGTGGGACCATGAGGAGGAGCCATCTGCAAGCCCTGGCAGGGACACCCATGAGGAAGAGGCATCTGCAAGCACCAGCACGGCCTCTCCGGTCCCACAGCAGTCTCCCCAGTCCCACAGCAGCCTCCCCGCCCACCAGACGGCAGGGACGTGGCCAGTCGCTGCTCCCACCCACCAAAGGACACACAGCCCCGGGACTGACCCCTCCTCACACTATCGCAGGGGGGTCCCTGGGGTGTGTTCAGACAGAAAGGGGCGATCACAGCTCACCCCAAACCTTCCCGGGGAGCGGGGATGGTCCGGACGGCTCCTCGCCCCCGGGATGCTCCCACTCGCCCCATCCTGCGGGATGGACGGGCATCCCTCGCCCCTCCCCGGGGGTACTTACTCCTCGTGGCCCTTGCAGAGGAAGAAGAGGGTCCTCCAGGCCTGCAGGGTGGCCAACAGCAGGGAGAGGAGGCCGGTGAAGATGCTGAAGCGGCAGGCGGCCGCCGGCCCCCACTCCTGCACCGTGAAGCGCTGCCGCTCCACCGTCAGGTTGGCGTTCAGCCACATCCCCTCCGTGAACAGCAGGCACCGGCCGTGGAAGTCATTGCCGTTCTCCGACAGGGGCACCACCACGATGAAGCTGAAGAGGAAGGCCAGGAAGTAGCAGATGCATTGGGCGAAGAGGAAATTGCTCAGCGCCATCGCCCAGGATCTCTGCAGGAAAGGGGGGGAGGGAAGAAGAGGGGGGATGCAGCAGGCGGGGATGCAGGAGGAGGAAGGGATGGAGGGAGGGATGCAGGAAGGGAGGGAGAGATGAGGAGGAGGGAGAGATGCAGGAGGAGGCAGAGAGAGAGAAGTGAGGAGAAGGGAGAGATGAGGTAGAGGCAGGGAGGGAGAGATGCAGGAGGAAGCAGGGATGCAGGAAGAGATGCGGAAGGAGACAGGGATGCAGGGAGAGATGCAGGAAGAGATGCAGAAGGATACAGGGATGCAGGAAGAGATGCAGGAGGAAGCAGGGATGTGGAGCAGGAGGAGGGGGAGGATGGAGGGATGAATCCCGCAGCAGCAGGGGGTGGGGAGGGAGGATGCGCAGTTCAATGCAATGCAATGTCTCCCCCAAACACGGCTGCTGCCTCTCCCACAGCCACAGCTATCCCCAGCGATGTACTCTGGGACTCGGGGGGGGAGAAGAGAGGACCAGGTTGATGGTGAGGATCTCCTTCCATCACAAAAATCTAGCTAATGGTACACCCTGGTGCCCAGGGAGTTAAATCAGCCCATGCTTCCCTGCATGGCTGGGTACCTCGGGCTCTCAGTGGGGTATCCCCCTAATGACACAGATGTCACCAGCATTAAGGGCTGGGACACAAACCCCCTTGCACCAAAAAAACCCCCAAACCAGCTTTCAGCCTGGCTGCTGGATCACAGCAAGTTTTGGCCCCATATTCTAAATGTCTGGTCACCAACCTCAGCTGATGGCAGTAAGAGAGGTGGGGCACAGCCACCCTGGGACAGTGGGCTGAGGGGGTTTGCTCCCCGTCCAGCTGACTGCTCCACAAATAGAAACATTGGGAGCAGCAGCAGGGTCTCAGCTAAATTGGAATAACTTCTGTTGAGCCTGGGTTTAGACACCCAGGGCTGGGATCACCAGCATAATCCCCTGGCTGGCAGAGAAAGTAGGGCTGACAGAAAAGAACTGATAGACTAGTGCCTGCAGATGCTCAGGACAGAGAGGAGAGGTGGTTGTCTGATAGAAGGAGGTTCCAAGTTCCCCCTGAGCTGGTGATGCTAGCACAGGACTGATGTCACAGTCTCACCACGATCAACAGCATCTCAAACACAACATCCCACAGCTCCTGCCCACAGCTCCAGGACATCAGCCTGGGCTTCATGGGCAGGGGTTGATCTTCTGGCTCCTGGAGGGAAAAAAACCCAAGGGGACCAGGTGTTGATACAGAATTGACAGTGCTGTGAGGGGTGAGGGTGGAAGAGGTTGCCCAGAGAGGTTGTGGATGCCCCCTCAATCCCTGGAGGTGTTTAAGGCCGGGCTGGATGAGCCATTGAGCAACCTGGTGTGGTGGGAGGTGCCCCTGCCCATGGCAGGGGGTTTGGAACTAGATGATCTTGAAGGTCCCTTCCAACCCAAACTATCCTATTATTCTATGATCCTATGAAACTTTGTAAATTCTCTTTTTCTAGGGGGAAAAAAATCCACAAAACAGACAGCAGCATCAAGTGCCATTGCACCTCAGTGAGAAGCAGAGAAGCAGCCTGGATAAATCAGATACACTACATGTGTCTGTATTCCCTTCAGCCCCATATCTCCTCCTCCTTGTCTGGTTCATCCTGTGCAGCTCAGACAGCTGGGTGTGAGCTGGGCTGGTGTGGAGTGAGTGAGTGATGGGGCTGTGTCTCTCTGCTGCTCCCTCTCAGCTCATTCATTACCTGTCTGACACCAGCAGTGCTCTCAGGTTGATATTTTTGAGGCAAGTGATGAATTTCCCCTCCTTCTGACAGCTCATTAGGACGTATTTTATTACGGGGAAATTTTGCTGAGGAATTAATTATTCGAGCACAAACATTTTTGTGAGTGACTTCATCTTTTTTTTTTTTCATGTGTTTATTTTACCTTGGGTAGATCATTTCTTGTGCCCAAGGAAAACAACATGTGTGTCTGTGTTCAGAAGGTGGCTGCTGCCTTGATCCCAGTAATGTGCTGTGCGTCTCTGAAGATGGCCACAAACACAGCAGTGTCTCCACAGAAGGATGTCTGGGGTGAAATATAGCATGTTCCAGGTGGAAAAAAGACAGTCCAAATGGTTGCCTCTGGGCCACTCCTTCAGTCACCTACAGGCACCTTCTCCCTGATCAGAGATTTTGAGCTCTAAGGGCTGCCTCGGCCCATCTTACCAAGCACTTTACCCATTTAGTGCAGTAAAGCAGCTCCAGACCTGGAGCTCCTTTATTAGAATCATAGAATGGTTTGTGTTGGAAGGGACCTTCAAGGTCATCAAGTTCCAACACATTTTTCCCTCCCTTGGTGTGTGGAACTGCTTTTACACCACGGTAAGAGGCATTAGAGTCTCACACCTTCCTCCAAAACCACTTGGAAGCTGGTGCTTCAGGAGGAGACTGGTCTTGAGCCTAATGATTGCTGTTTATCCACATAACATAAACTCCAACTGCCCTCAGAAAATCACCTCTAAAAATTGCAGTTGGCCTTTGTGTCCTCCCTGGGCTGCCACAGGAGATCCCGTGGTTTCCCAAGGACTTGTCTGGGCTTTTTTCCCCCTCTGCCTGCCAGCACTACAAGTTCAGTCTCAGGTCTGACAGCAAACACATTCCTTGTCTCCTCACACATCATCACCAGCCATGGGAACCTGAAGATCAAAGTGTGACATCTCTGCAAGTGTCCAGCCCTCTTTGAGGAGCCTGCCAGCCCTTCTGTCCTGGCTGTAGGGACAGGGATAGGCTGGGACTGCTCTCTAGGAGCTGCAGGGACAGTGTCAGCAGTGCCTAGCCAGGGGGACACATTGAATCCCAAAGAGTGAAGGATGTGACACACCTTTCCCTCCCCGTGGATGGGAACCAGATGGCTCCTGACTTGTTGATGTGCCTCACTGCAAATGAATGAGTGCTAACATATGTTCTCTGGAGTAATTAAAAATGTGATCATAAACACAGCCTGAACTCACCCACCCCTGCCAGGGGATGCACCTCCAGCAGCAGGTTGGCATGTCTAGTAGGGTGCATGAGGTGCATGTCTAGTAGGGTGAGGTGTACCTCAGGTTCAACCTGGAAAGTCACAAAAAGCAAACGTTTCCACTGAATTTTGTCTTCTGGTTTTTGGGAGCAGGTTGTTGGGTTTGAAGCCTTGAGATGTTGAAGTTCTGCTGGCCAATAAAAGATGCTGTGAAAAGAAAAAGAGACATACTTTCAAAAAGATTTTGGGAAACTAAACTATGGAAGGTTAGTCTGAATGCCAAAGGGCTTGGTGAGGAAACTAATAATAATCAAGTGTAGAAGGATTTCACCTCAGGAAATACAATATTGATAAGGGTACAGGGAATTTTCAAGATGAATATTTGCAGTTGGTGGGCATAAATATTATCAAACAGATGTTCTTTAAATGAATAAAGGCACTTTTGTTCATGACTGAGAAATTCTAGGCAAGGTGTCTTAGCTTAATACATTAAGGGGAAAAAAAGGCACGGGATTAATCCCTTAAAACTAGGCTAATATTTAAAAAGCCATCCCAAAGATACCTGCTTGAATTCAATGTTTAGCCTGAGGGTGTCTGCTATTTTGAATTATTTCTATGTACATATATGTATATTTCTGTATATTTTGGAAGGCAGGAGGTTCCTTTGAATGGCCTTTCTAGGAAATTTCTCCATATACCCTAAGTCTGGAGGCAAACAGAACAAAAGGCAAATTGGATGTAAATAATTCACTGCAAATAGTTTGCTTAGTGAATGATGGAGGAGGAGAACAGAACAGATTTAGATCTTCTGCCCCTCAGGGTGATGGTTTGTGACCATCTGCGGGTCCTTTCTCATTCTTTACCCAATTCCTGGCTCCCTAAACCGCCTGGAGGAGAAGGAGGGTGGGATTCCCCAGGGCTGGTGTCCAGGAGCTGTCAAGGGGTGGAGAAAATCGTTTTACAAAATGCAAAGCCCACCCTGCTCTGTAATAGTGGGGGCATGATTTGCATGAATATTGTTTGCAAAGAGCAATTAGCACTTCATTTACATTCAGCCAAGTAGCAATTTGCACATTTTCAGGAAACAATTTCTTTGCCCATATGTGCAAATTTTGTGCTCTGCAATTGACACTCTAATAAAAAGATGTTAATAGACCAATCTTTTTTTTTTTTTTTTTTGTGCTTTATATCTCAGGGTGCTGAAATATTGATTCATCCTCCTGAAATATTGATTTGCTGGGCTATTTGTAAAGCCAGAAAAAAATACAGATTTGAATTTTTAAAACTAGCTTTAGAAAAAAAAAGAAAAAAATCAGAATTAATTTCAGATGTCTGCAGCCTTCATGCTCTTTAAGTGGTATTTTAATGTGTTTTTGTCAGAGAAATATAATAAACATTATTAAAAAACATTAGCAAAATTCAGTCTCCTAATCTGCAATAACAATGAGTATATTTCCATATTGTACTAAAAAAAAACCCCACAGTCCATTTGCTAGTGTCAATGTAGCACTCAATTCTCCATTAAATCTTAATAAAATACTTCACGTTTATAAAGCATTGTTTTGCAGGACGCAGAACCTTCCTAATCCAGAGACAAATTTTAAACTTATTGAGGGCACAGAAAAATTCCTTAAAAAAGAAGAATTTATGTGGGAGCTTCTCAGGGAAGGAAGAGCCCCGTGTCTTCAGGATGCCGTATCCATGGGCATATCTGGCCTTCACAGAAGAAGCTGAGGTTCTGGGAATCCTTTCAGATCTCCATCAGCAAGTGGTGGTTGTGTTGTCTCCTTCACTGCTCCAGCATGTGCACGTGGGGACAGGTAAGGATGGGACATCCCACAGGAGCTAGGTCACGCCATGGTTGGCAGATACTGGAAGAGCAGAGAGAAACTTTTTAGGGCAAGAAGACTGATTTTTGGGGTGCTGCATTTTCCCATTCCCAACCTGTGCTTCCCAGAAGGGGTTCTTTCTGCAGGCTCTTTGGTTGCCCATCCTAAAGAGGGGCAGGCACTAGGATGTAGGAGGAGGGAGGGAGAAGGACAGAGAGGATTTCTCCTGCTCTGCCAGCAGTGTCCTGGCCAGTAAATCCCGCATCTTGTAAGAGACTCTCTGATGAGCATTTACATTTTCCCAAGTTCTGCAAACTGAAAATAAAGGCAGAGTTCAATGGGTCTGCTCCTTTCTTCATGGAGAGAGAGAGAGAGAGAGAGAGAGAGAGCTGATGGGACCTTGAGACATCAGACTGCATCTTTGAAAACTTTAGTAAAAGGCATTATTTGTCAATTGTTGATCAATCACAAGGAAAAGGAACACCAAACATGACAAGAAACAGCACAAGTCGCGCCGATTCCCCTTTTCATGTGCTTATTAAAGTAATTGTTACAGCAATGAGCTCGTGTTCCCTGTCTTTTCATCTCTGCCACAAATGGGGAATCGCTCTGGCTGCACCCAGGTGTGTGACACTGGGATGTGTTTTGATGTCTCCTTGTTGCTGCTGGTTTTAACTCCGCAAATCACACAAAGTGTGTATTTCATCCCCTTTTCAAGCACATTCGGGGCTCTGCTTTGATCAGTGTAAAACACACGTGTGTGTCCATGGCTCGAGGTGGGACCTCTGTTTGAACCTACAAAGTAGTTAATTTCGAGCTCATATTTGATAATACTTATTTTACTCTATTTTTATTTACCTTTTTTGTTTTGTTTGATTGATCCTGGAGGTGTTTAAGGCCAGGGTGGATGAGGCACTGAGCGACCTGGTGTGGTGGGAGGTGTCCCTGCCCATGGCAGGGGGGTTGGAATTGGATGATCTTTAAGGTCTCTTCCAACCCAAACCATTCTATGTTCCTACAGCCCTGGCAATGGCAGAGTGACCAGGACAGACCCTGTCCCCTGGGCTTTCCTCCCCTCTCTCCCAGCACTGGAGGGGGTGAAGGACTTTGATGCTGATAAAAGGTCAAAGCAGAAATGACTATTACATTTATGAACAAGATAGAAATGAGGAAAGGCAGGATCACTGGAGGTCAAAGATGTGGAATGAACAATTCCCAATTGAATTTTTTAGAGTGCTCCCAGGCAGCAGTGAAAAAAAACAATTAAATGGTACACTTGCAGCATTTAATATTTTAAGTTTGCTCTAACAGTCCTTTACATCATTATGATCAGTTCTGTGAGTGCATAAATATCTCCTTCTCTCCAACATTTTCTTCCTGGCAGGTTAGTTTTCTGCCCAGGGAGATACAGATGAGACACTTCTATGCTCCAAATACGTGCATTTTTCTGCATTTTCAAATAGAAACCACCATTATCTTTTTTGCAAGCTGAATATTTGTTATACATCATTTACTAGTGACTAATGTGTGCTTCAGCCACGGGCTGCGAGGGCTGTCATTTATCTTCCATAATGACCACAACTTCTCAAACAACCAGCAACACATTGGCTGCAGAGGGTACTCACAGACCTGTCTCAGCCACAACCAACACTGAAATGTGATCTGATATAGAACCATTGGATGGTTTGGGTTGGAAAGGACCTTCTATTCTGAGAAGGTCCTTGAGTGTCAGGAAGCTGTTGGGTCCTTTCAAACCTGTTGTGCTTCTCAGTGACGACATGGGCTCATTTTTGACACGTTACTAATGATTTCAAGTGCTCTATTTGACCTTGATTTTCCTGGGAAGGAAGCTCAGAGTGCTTATTTGGATGTCTTCTAAGATGCATTTCCTCTTCTACAGCTTCACTGGCAGCTCAACAAATAGTTTTCCTGGTGCCAAGTAAGTTCCAGCTATCCAACAATTTCTCCACAACTTTATCTCCAGTCTGTTGTCTTGGGCTTGAGTTATTTTTTAGTATCTTCCCTCCTGTTAGTAAAAGGCAGTGGGGTGATAGATGTGTTTTACACCACATGTCACTACAGATGGGTGCTGCACAGACCCTACTCAGGTCCTCCTGCAAAGGGAAACCCACAGAAGGCACAAGCCAAGGAGGGAAGCACCCAGAGACAAAGCTAAAGTGAAATATTTTCTCGTTCTTTCCCAACAGTGACCTTCACCAACATCCCCAGATGTGCAGTGTGCCTTTTCCAGACAGGTCAGCTGAGAATCAACAGTACTATAGGTGAGTCGGCATCAGCTGATTACATTGATATGTAAAAACGTGGCCAGTCTCTAGTGTGTTCCTTTTGTCCCCAAGAGCTTCCTCTGCCCACTTTTTCATACCTGTCCACACAAGGCAGGGCTGTCTGCTAGAGACTGCCTTTTCCATCCTGCACTGTCACCTTTCATTGCTTTTGGGGGCAAAAGCCCACAGCACTTCAAGATGAACATTTTCAAAGCTGATTCCTAGCTCAGAATTGTCCATTTATGGGTTATGTGCCCACAATATCTCCAAAACATCATAAAGATCTTTTTTTTCAGAGGCTGAAGGTGGAACTAGGGACCGTGGAAATTCAAAGTCCCTGAAATAAAGTTATCATACCATAAAAAGAAGCTCCTTTGGAGATCATCAAGTTAGGTTCTCCATTTGACATCAAGGATAGTTTCCAAGCTGTCCATGACTCCTCCCAATCCTTTGATGACCTTCAGGTGGTAAAAACCTTTATTGACGTGAATTCATGTATGGCTATGTGCTTTGGAAGACTCTAATTGAAGTGAACCCTGGTTTTGTGGGTCTGCTTGGGCTTGCAGCTTCTGCTCCTGCCAAAAGCAGTCAGTGGCAGGGATGGGTGGGTTCTGGCAAGAACCATAGAGCTCTCTGAGAAAGATGATGAAGTAATTGAGTGCTGAGATGGCTTTGCCTAAGCCAAAAAAGCATTGAACTTGGAGAAGAATATCTCTGTCTGCATGTGTGTGTTTTGTAGCAGCAGTAACACCCACCTTGGGAGCATTTAATCCATAGTATCAAGACTGTTTATGGTGCCTGGAGTATTACATGGCTAAAGTAATTACTGTGATAAATGCCAGCAATATTTTAAAATTAATATTGAAGCCTCCTTCGATCTAGAAGAAGAAGACACTTAATTGGCAAAGACAGGATTGCAGTAAATTCCTTTATCTTTAGCATCTGATTATGCAGAGCTGCTGCTGCACATAGGGATCTCTGCTCTCTCTCTCAAGCCAGTTGGGTTTCTTGTCTTTTGGAGTGGCTACAACACCAGGTCTGGGTATTAGTTCCCTCCTTACAGAGTTACCTTTTCTTCTTAGCTTAAAAGTCAGCAACTCTTCTGTGCCTCAGAGCACTGGAGAAAGGGCTTCTCCAGGGGCTTCAGCTAGGAGACACCAAGACAGAGAACAACCAGGTCCAGGGGATGAAGCTGAAGTTGCTGTTCCATTCCTAGGCTGGACCACATCCTCGGGGCTGAGCTCACACAAACGGCATCCACAGCAACTTGACCTGAAACACAAGGCTTCTACTTTCCTAAAAAACTCTCATCTGACCTCAAGCAAGCTCCACACAGCATTAAGGCAAGAANTTCAGCTAGGAGACACCAAGACAGAGAACAACCAGGTCCAGGGGATGAAGCTGAAGTTGCTGTTCCATTCCTAGGCTGGACCACATCCTCGGGGCTGAGCTCACACAAACGGCATCCACAGCAACTTGACCTGAAACACAAGGCTTCTACTTTCCTAAAAAACTCTCATCTGACCTCAAGCAAGCTCCACACAGCATTAAGGCAAGAAAAGAGAACACAAGGTTATCACCCTGCCCATCACCCATCCCTCCCCCTGCCTAACCAACCGGGGGGGCGAGCAGGCCCCCCAGCCTTTCTCCTCCTACCATGTCACCTTGGAAATGCAACTAACTCACCAGGCATGTCCCGCAGCAGAGACACCAGGAGGAGCATCCCTCAGGCCCCATGGAGCAGCAGCTCCATTCTTCTCTTTCTTAATAGGATATATGAAGGTAAGACTAGGAATGACACATATAATTTGGAAGAGGGGAGACTTGGGCTCAATATAAGAAATAAGCTTTTGCTGTGAGGGTGGTGAGACACTGGAAAAGGTTGTCCTGAGAGGTTGCGGATGCCCCCTCAATCCCTGGAGGTGTTTAAGGCCAGGCTGGATGAGGCACTGAGCAACCTGGTGTGGTGGGAGGTGTCCCTGCTCATGGTAGGGGGTTTGGAACTGGATGGTCTCTAAGGTCCCTTCCAACCCAAACC